>WMED01014540.1:0-13984 GCA_019650415.1 Pipa parva | reverse complement strand
GATAGATAGATAGATAGATAGATAGATAGATATAGATACAGATAAATAGATAGATAGATACAGATAAATAGATAGATAGATAGATAAATAGATAGATAGATGTTAAGAGATTCAGCATTGCAGTAAAACGGTTCCATTTTGCTCTTTTAAACACACTTACCTCTCTCAGACAGTAGGGAATATGACTAAAACAACAAAATGGATGCCTTGTATTGTTAGAGAACAATGCACTCAGCACTCTACTGTTGATTACTTATCTATCAGACCTTTAAGCTAAAGATAAGTTCTTCTTTAAAGTAATAAATATAAAGAATATAGTTGTGTTAAATGAAATTAAATGAACTGGAGGAGGTTAATGCATTCTGTGAATTAAACATGAATTGTTTATTTTATATATCACTAGCAACCCATTTTGTCTCTATCCAGCCCTTGGGTTTTAGTGGGTATTTAAACGAGGAAAGTGGAAAAAGTCATTAAAATGTAAAAGTGATCTAAACTAGCTTAGGATTGAAATGGGTCTTTGTTTCAAAGAGTTTGTGCAGGCATGGCTTCACCAGCTCAGCACTTTCAATACAATGCTTCACTCATAGTCTAAGAGAACATGTTTATAAAAGTTCAGATTTATTTATTTCTAGGTTAATGTGATTCTTACAATGAGATCAAGAATGGGAAATATAAGTCTGGAGACATGAATCATTTTCATTTAACATTGCTTCTTTGTAAATGTTATATAGTCATTTCCAATAATTCATTCTAATCACGTGAGACACATTACTGTTATATTTATTGTATCCTCTTATTTATAGATCATTAAAATAGGTTTCACATTACTGGAAAATCCTTATCCATAAGACTAGTCTCTTTTGGAAATATGATAAGCTCTATATTTTTCAGTCACAACACCATCTAATAAAAAGGTTGTTTATAATGAGACGCCAAGTATTGAAGCTTGTGCTAGTTACTATAAATATTTCATTGTTAAGGTGTTTGCTACTGTAGGGGATGTATAGGATTTATGTATTCTTGTGTAACCTACTATGAACAAGTTGAGGCTTTGACTATATCTCTGGTTGGATACATCATCTGTCCTGTGCTAGTTGGAACATTCTAAATGACCACAAAAGATGCTTCTACCGCAGGGGTATCTGAAATAAAAAGTAGTGGGAATTTGAGGCTATGCCAGGACAACTTTAACACAGAACCTTGTCTTTATAAATACAAAAAAAATGACAATAATCACTTATATGACTCCTTTGTCAATGTCACTAGACTTTTTATATGCACAGGCTGCATATAAAGAAATGAATGTAAGTGAAATCTTGGTTTTAGAATATTTTACTGGTTTCCATAGTTAACTGGGCTCTTTCTGAAAACTACAATCTTTGGAACTTTTGAGGTGTAAGAAGCCATACCTATAATATCTATTTACTCTCCATGGCGTCAGTAAATGATTTAACAGAAATGCTTTCTTTGAATACAACACTTCTTTCTTGATCTTCCTGTTGTTAATATTCTTTATTTGTGCACACAATCCACCCAGTAACTGCAGTGAAGACCTAACCAGGATTCGGAATGCAAGAATATGTTTCCTTTAATTTATCCTTTCTCTACCTCCCTGAATTATAGCATTAATGAAGTTCCAGCTATAAAGCCAACTATTGCAGGACCCCACTTACAAATATGAAAATCTTCCTATTTTTAATTTACTACATTATACTGAATAAGTAATCTATTAAAAAGATATGATTTCTAAAAGCTCTTTGGTTTTGATGCTTAAGCTCCTATTGTGAAGCTAAAATTTGCAGTACTGATTTGCTCTAGATGGCTCTGTTCTTACCAAAGTGTAAGCTAAAACAAAGTACACTGTGTCTGCTAAAGAAGTCATCCCTCTTCATACCAACACTCTAAGTTCAATATAAAAATACAGTCCATGTAATAAATAAGATTGTACAGTATGTAACGTTAACTAATTGGTATATCCTGCTATGTTAATTGCACTTTATCCACAGGGCTGCAGGTAAATTTACAATCTGATCACAAATTTGGGCAAAATTTAAGTCAGCCCAGCTACATATGTACATATAATAGGAAATGACTCTCTCTCTAGAAAAATGTAATGATAAAATACCCTTATATAAATAATATAACCAATAATAATGCTTCCTCTGTGACATATTCTAAAATAATAAAGAGGATGCTCAGAAATATGACACTTGGTGCAATAATCCCAAATGCAATAAATGAATCAAAGCTACTTACTTAATTGAATGTCATGGGTTGCACCCTATGATGCAAATTCTCCCTTAAGTGTTCCAATAATAATTTCTTAATTTACAGACCTTCCTTTAACAAGAAACAGACATAGCAACAGGCAAGTAGCTTTAAAATGTAAACAAGATCACCTACAGCAACTTATGAACAAAAGCCTAGGACAGATTTCTCTTTACTTTCCTTTACTACAAGAATATAGAGAACAAACCCTTTTTTTCCCCATTTGTCAGCATCTGTCTGCATCCACTTGCCTCCACTATTTCACTTTGAATGATCTGGCAGCATTGACTACAACTTAGCATGCAGAGAAGTGTACATTATACCAATGTTACAATTTTACTACTACTTTTCTTTGCAGGATTCATTCTGCCTAATGTGTGTTGTTTTTGTTTCTTTACAGCCTGTGGTAGTGACATTACAATCGGATGTAGCTGATTGCATTATTTTATTTGTTTTATTAATGTTCTGTTTACAGATGTCATCCCAGATGTTGTTGATGCAACTGTCTCCAATGTCACTCCCAACAGTTTTGATCTGTCATGGACAGTAACCAGAGATTCTTTTGATGGATTTCTTATTGAAGTGCTTGATACTAACAGGTTTATTGAAGCAGCAGCTTTTAATGTCTCAGGAGATCTCAGAAAAACAACTGTCTCAGGGTTGTTACCCAAAACAGATTATGCCATCAAAATCTTTGGCATTGTCCGTGGTGCACTTACACCCTATGTACTTGCTGACACCACCACAGGTACTGGATTTACTAGACATATTTAATAATTTTCTCTTCTTCTACATCGAGCAGAGTCAAGCAACATCTTTCAGCTGTTGGTCTCTGGGAAATGTACAAATCACTCTAAAACTTTGTCTCTTAAATTATATCACAATCATCTACCTCATTGATAAGACAATCCTGTTGCTGTTCCTGCCTCTTAACTGTTTATGTGCACATTTGTTTTGTTTGTGCCCATGGTACTCTCTGTCTATTTCATTGTGTAGGGGACACTTCTCTTATCTTAAGAGCAGAACCTGTTTGTTTAATTTTTCATAACATAGAACAAAGGTATAAGAAATTCAAAACCGTGCCAGGGTGCTACTAGACCTGTAAATGATATAAACTGAGTGATTAGTATGTGATAATAACCCTGGCATAAATTTGTCCCTGATAAGACATTTTCCACAAATCACTGAGAATGTTTCTATTCCACCCATCTTTTCTATTATCTATTTTCTATGTTACCTAGTTGTGAGGCATGGGCAGAATTTTAACATTCATGTTTCCTTGCATGCAGTTATGCTTACAGGGTCTTTAAGGAATACTATAGGGGAAATGTATCAAGTGGTATTACTGAAATAGTAAAAGAGGCTAATAAAAATAATAGCTATGCATTATTAAAGGTGCACTTTATAATAACTGGTTTGATAACTTTTTTTACACAAACATACTTATGCATACATGAAATAACTGCCTCTCTTTCAGTACAGGCAGGCTCTAGTTGTACTTTTCTAATTAGGGCGATATTTATTAAAGTCAGAAAGACCAGCGGTCTTTCCGACTTCACCGAGAGAAATCTCAGGTTGATCTCCCGAGATTTCATTCGAGATCGAGTTTTCAAATTCTTTTCCATGGATAGGTAGCCATGGTTTACATTTTTAGCATGGCTACCTTTCCATGGGAAATTCAGAAAATTCCGGATTGTGAAACTTGATCTCGTGATCACGAATGAAATCTCACAAGAATAAAACGAGATTTTTATCGTTAAAGTCGGAAAGACCGCTCTGGGTTTAAATTTCACCCTAAGTATTTCTAAGTGTGATAGGTCAGCTGCACTTGTTCCTTAAACACTGATTTTGACAAAAATAAAAACAATAGGGGCAACTAGGGTGTAAATGGAATAAAAGTGAATGATACTGTAGCATAAGTGCATAGTCTGGTAAAAAATGGCTTTTTGTTCATTTTAATA
This sequence comes from Pipa parva, assembly GCA_019650415.1. Classification (NCBI taxonomy): domain Eukaryota; kingdom Metazoa; phylum Chordata; class Amphibia; order Anura; family Pipidae; genus Pipa; species Pipa parva. The sequence continues at coordinate 9,752 of WMED01014540.1, read as the reverse complement.
TTAGCTTCATTTGATACATTTCCCCTATGACTCTCTCAATAATATAACTCTACTTATATTTTTTCACAGATAATGCAGTTATACCGGAATCAATCTTTTATACTCCTTGCAGCAATTTTCCCTGACCGATGTTGGTTTTCTTTCCCTGCAGCTGTGAATGTGGCATTTGTCTTTTTTTTTTTCAGATATCAACCCAGAGATTGTTGATGCAACTGTCTCCAATGTTACCCCAAACAGCTTTGATCTGTCATGGACAGTAACCAAGGATTCTTTTGATGGATTTCTTATTGAAGTGCTTGATACTAACAGGTTTATTGAAGCAGCAGCTTTTAATGTCTCAGGAGATCTCAGAAAAACAACCGTCTCAGGGTTGTTACCCAAAACAGATTATGCCATCAAAATCTTTGGTATTGTCCGTGGTACACTAACACCCTACGTACTTGCTGACACCACCACAGGTATTAGATCTACCACTCTTATTAAATAATCTTTTATTAAAAAATTCATGGGAGATTAGCAGCAACTTCCAGCTCTTGACCTATGGGAAAATTACAAATCTTTTCAATTCCCTTACAAACCATTTACTTTGTTTCTGATACTGGCAACCCAGAGAATAATATCACCAGCTCTATAATGTAACCCTTTATTTATAAGTATTCCCTGTTACAGGTAATGTCTTCAAACCTTTGATACTACTTTTTTTCCAGCATTCATATTTCCTTGGTGAAAAGCCATTTTTCTTTTCCTGCAGCCTTGAAAGTGGATTTTTTTTTATATTTTTCTTTTCCAGATATCAACCCAGATGTTGTTGATGCAACTGTCTCCAATGTCACCCCCAATAGCTTTGATCTGTCCTGGACAGTAACCAAGGATTCTTTTGATGGATTTCTTATTGAAGTGCTTGATACTAACAGGTTTATTGAAGCAGCAGCTTTTAATGTCTCAGGAGATATCAGAAAAACAACTGTCTCAGGGTTGTTACCCAAAACAGATTATGTCATCAAAATCTTTGGCATTGTCCATGGTGCACTTACACCCTACATACTTGCTGACACCACCACAGGTATTAGATCTACCACCATTTTTTTCATAATCTATTATGAGAAATTCATGGAAGATTAGCAACAACCTCCAGGTCTTGACCTATGGGAAAATTCTAAGTCTTTTAAATTCCCAGACAAACCATCTACTTTATTTCTGATATTGGCAACCCAGAGAACAATATGACCAATTGTATAATTTAGCCCTTTATAGGTATCTCCTTACAGGGAATGCCTTCAAACCTTTGAAAGCACTTTTACTTTTCTTGCAACGCTCATATTTATTGCCTTGGTGAAAACTCATGTTTCCTTTACCTGCAGCTGTGAAAGTGGCATTTTTTTATATTTTACTTTTTCAGATATCAACCCAGATGTTATTGATGCAACTGTCTCCAATGTCACCCCCAAAAGTTTTGATCTGTCATGGACAGTAACCAAGGATTCTTTTGATGGATTTCTTATTGAAGTGCTTGATACTAACAGGTTTATTGAAGCAGCAGCTTTTAATGTCTCAGGAGATCTTAGAAAAACAACCGTCTCAGGGTTGTTACCCAAAACAGATTATGTCATCAAAATCTTTGGTATTGTCCAGGGTGCACTTACATCAAATGTATTTGCAGACACCACCACAGGTATTGGATCTACCACCCTTGTTTAATAAACTTCTATTTCACTAAATTCATTAGGTATAATAACATCTTCCAGCACTCTTAAATTCTCTTGGAAATTATCTACCTCATTTTTGATATGATCCTGTTGCTTTCTTGGTGGCTTTTTCAGTTCTTGTCTCCTACACAATCTACTGCATGTTTTCACTTTTCTGTTGCTTGCATTTGCACCAATGGTATATTCAGTCAAAATTACTTTGTGAGGAGAGCAAAGGGGCTTTTTTGAAGGGATTAGTAAAGTACTACATATTCTCTATTGTCAAATTTGCGGCATTAAGTCTTTTGTCTTCCTTTAATAAAAGGATTGGGATTTTATGTACCCTAAGGAACATAGACTATAAAGCAAAGCAGCAAAACCATATCTACAGTAGTCAGAGTTTTCATCAGTTTATGGACGTTGTTGTAACTTAACACAGTGCATGATTGGTTGCTGTTGGTTACGGCATTAATAGCAGTAAAATGAGAAATAACTGATTTTTTTTTCCACACTAAAGATCATAATTATAGCAATTAAATAAAAACCACAGAACATACCTGAGATACTCAGTACCTGGCAAACACACAATATTCCATAGAATAAATAATAGTCACGAGCTGACAGCAATACAGTTATTAGATCTGCCGGCCTTGTGTGATCATTTTCTATCTACATTCATTGTAGATAAACATTATCTTTCATCTCTTGGCTTTTGGAAACATTACATGTAAATCATTTCCCCCATTTAGTCTGCTCTCTTGCAAAGTCCATATTAGAGCACACTTATTTTTCCCTAATTTCAACAACCTGAGCAAAAAGGTCACTTTATCTTCAAATTACTATAAAGACTATTACAACAGCAAAACAAGATGGAGCATAGAACATCATTGATATATAAAAGCCAATCACATTATAGCCTCAATAGAGTTGGATATCTCTGAAGATATTCTGATAAATATAATATAATGTAATCTAGATCCCCCTTAGCAATGTGCAATAACATTGAAATAGACTAGTAAATACTAACTTCTATATTCTGTTACTCTGAATAACTAATCTGCACTAAATTCTTCCATATTCATATATTCCCTTCAAATATCTGTAAGATGCATTTCTTCTTTTTCACTTTAGTTATGCCTTTACTGCTTTGTTCCACTTGTTGTTAGAACTTTGTTCTAAGTGTTTCTTAAAAAGCCAAATTCTGTTTTGTTTTTTTTTTATGAGAATTTGAGACCTTTTAATTAACTCATCCATGTGGAAAACAACATAATTCTCTCTATAATGTACCTTTACATTTCTAGGTATTTCCTTACAGGTAACGCTAACCATTATTCTTTATTTTAAGGAGCTTATTCACTCTTGTTATTAACCTGCAGTATAATTTTGTTTCTTTTTAAATGACTTTTTGCTTTCCAGCAACTAAAAAATTTTTAATTTACAGATTTTTTTTTTCTCCTATATTTATTCACTTTGTCTTGGTTCTTCTTTTATTTATTCCATGATATTCCTTACAGAACCAGAGCCTGGGGTTGACAATCTTCTAGTTTCTCATGTCACAAAAGACAGTTTTCTCGTATCATGGACTGCTGATGAAAATGGTTTTGACAATTTTATCCTTAAAATTATTGATGAAAAACGACAGTTTGAGCCTATAACACTTACTGTACCAGGCAGTGAACGCAAAGCACTGGTAACAGGATTGAGAGATGGTACAGTGTATGAGATTGAGCTGTTTGGCGTTGCCAGTGGTCAACGCTCTGTCCCTATAACAGGAACGGAAACTACAGGTATTTCAATCAAAACTAACTGATGCTTCAGTAACCAGCTGATACACCTTAATTATATTAGCATGTAAATGTTTTGAAGCAAAGTTTATCCTAAACTTAACTTTTACTGTGGTTAATTTGCAATTCTTTCCTTTTTTATTTATTTATTTTTTTTGAATGATCAAATTCAAAATAATATCTCTTATCGAAATACCAATATTCATTCTTTTTTATATATATTTTGACTTTAAATTCAGCCTGGAATGTCTTGCCTACTGCTTGAGAAACTCATATTTTTTTGTAAATTCCAATACCATTTACCTCTATATAACGTGGAATCTTTGGAGATCACTGGAATTGTTTCTTAATTCATCAATGCAGCTAGGGACAAGTGTTTTTAACTATGGATCCTTTTGTCTGTATATAGAAGTGGTGAATGAGGTGAGGGGATGAGGTACATGGTTCCTGTGATACTGTAATACACAGCTCAGAATGCTCACTTAAACTGCCCCCCCCTGCAGTGGTGCACTTGGAGTGCAATACACATTAGATATAGCACAGTATTCACTGTAATCAGAAATCACAGGTAGGCCCCACAACTAGACAAATGAGAGCTCCAAAATGTCAAATAGATTTTTTGCATACTTATTCTTCAGGATTGCTCTTCTACATAAATAGGTGGTCACCAGTGAGACATTAGTCCCAGTGCCCCCCTACCTCCCCAAGAAGGCATAGCCCATACTCTTCTGCTGGAATCCCAAGATGGACCTATGACAACCATGGGCATCATTGCTGTTTAATGTACTTGGGTTGGGGAAGTTAGACTGTGGAGTAATTTCTAGAGTTCAGTTAATCATAATGATCTGTGCTCCATCTGTATATCTTCTAATCAAAATTTCAAGTGAGAAGAACACCAGACAGTATGAAATATCTGACTGAAGGAATTGCAGGATAGTCTTTCCATGACATTTAGCAGAGAAGGAATACTGGAATTGTCATTTAAGATGAAGGACGTGCACAGCGTAGAGTCTTATGAGCAAATGTTTATATCAATGGTAAAGCAGGGCCAAGAAATATTTAACTGAGAGGAGCTACAGATGTTGGATTTGCTTTAATTTTCTCAAACTAAATGGTAAATTGTCTGAGATGTAACGTAAGGTAAATTCACTCAGTTATGCTCAGCTAAACAACTGCTTGAAAGAACTATGGCAGCAAGACCAAAGTTTTTGTTAAATAAAATGACATTTACTAAATTCAGCTGGGAGTTGATTCCAAGAGACTATATTAAGGGGAAAGTAAAGTCTAATGGAGGGAATAATAGTAGTAAAGCATTAAAAAGTATTCAAGCGAAAGAAAGGTATGTGAGAAAAATAAAACCATTGAGGCAGGGGATACAATAAAGAAATATGCTACCGTATACCATTAAGTCATTCATGGACGGGGGGCCTCATTACAGCTATCAGAATAGAAGCTCCTTTGTTTTGGAGAAAAAAGATTTAAGGGCTTGTCAAACTCTGCAACCAGAGACACCAGCAGTCATCTAAAAAAAGGAATCTGAATATAATTGAAAATGTGCTTAGCCCATAAATTCTAAACTAAATTAGAAGCGCAGACAGGGTAGGAATGCCAAGTGGAATTCCTACTAGCTACAAACTACTACTCAGGGGAGTGGGAAGAACTTCCAGCCAACATCTCCTCCAGTGCTTTGTGTTAAAAAAAAAAAAAGGTATATAATCTATCCATGAATGGTTTTAATGTATGAGAATAGTTTCCATCATAATAGTTGCTACTCATTATCATTAGTTAAAGGAGAGAAAATGGATTAAATACATACGAACGTGAAAATTTTCTTTGAGAAATGACTTTTGCACAATGCATTTCAAGAAAAGTTCATCTTAATTGTAACGGAAAATAGTGATTGCGCCAAATTGCAATGTTTTTCTGAAGATTTTCTCTAGAACAATGAACAAAAGAATCTATTGTTTATTTACAAATGTACAGACAAGTTAAGAACAGAATATGCATTAAGTGTTAGTGTTACTGTATGTTTGTTTTGACAATCTTTTGGCCTTTCCCCTTCTTTGTAACTTACTTATCAATATGCTTGCACTGCCCCAGCCCTGCCCCCTACACTGGCCAATTTTGAAGCGGTAACTAATCTTGTGTTTTTTTCAACATTCAATTTAGAATACATGTTTAGTATGTTATGAATAGTGGTATTAAAAGCCAGTTTGCAAATGGACTTCATTTTTAAATTATTCATCTTTTTTAATATTTTGTTCAGAACCTCTCATTTATATTTCAATAATTTTCTATTTGCTAAGCTCTGTAGTCCCAACATCCAGGTGCTGAGTTAAGTACAACCTGGAAGAGAAGTCCTATGTGTAAAAATAATGAGAAAGAATCATAAGATTAGTTGATTTTCTCTTTGCTTGGGACAGCAAAGCAAAGCACATACAAGCTTTCTTAGAATGCCATTGTCTACTGCATGCTAAGGGTGTATGCACAAAAATAGGTGCAAACGTTCACTGGTGGTGTATCTATAGCAACAAATTAGTTTCTTAAATTTGTTAAATTGCTCCAACTTTATTAAACTGATCAAAGCAGACTGCTGATTGGTTTCTATGGCTTATAGCCAGCAATGCAAGCTTGCACCTTGTTAACAGAACCCTAAATCTGAATTGCAAGGTGAACAATCCTTAAACACTACTTTTTTTTAAGCAGTGGAACTGATATTTAGGCAAACTTTATCAACACTTAGGGTTGACTAAAGGATGAATTCACCTGTTGAATAGTCTGGAATTCACTTCTTATTGATGAACCTGCAAATAGATTTGCAGACTGCTACGGACATAGTCGTATATGCAGTGTGGCTAAGTGACTCGAATAGAAGTAGGATGCAAAACCATGTGGAGTGATATGAATTCTCCCAGTGAAATACAATGACATCCTCACTATATCTCATTAACTGTATATAAGTGAATAATACATATATATTCTATGTCACCTTGTCCCTAGTAGTAGTCTAATATAGACTCAGCTGCCAATGTCACTTTTGATGAAATAGTTACCTTACACCACACTGTCAACCCCCCCAAATCACCACTCTGATGTGGTGAAGTCAAATTGGTAAATTTGGAGCAGTATATCTAGTCACACTGACACCTTCGAAACACTACGCCTCTAAATCAATAGTAGAAGTACCTGTTCACACAAAGTGCTCCATAAGATTGTGACTATCCTTGTCGCCCAAATTGGTTACGTATTTGCCACATTGCTGAGTTTGATCATTAAGCAAACATGGGAAAGTGGCGAATATATGCAAATAGTTTTTCAATTAAGAGCTTTAAGTGACTATTCAGCCTTCAATCAATAAGGGCCCTCAGTGCTATTAAAATGTGACTGGAAATGTGTTTGGATAGTATGTGGTATCTATGAATAGTGCTTTCTGATTGAAGTGAAGGCTGCTATACCATGACACCTGGATGACTAAAGTATATACTACAGCCTCCAATCAAATCACACTACCATGTCTATGTAAGGGAAATGTTTGACAGTTTTAATTGATAGTCACTTTTGCACATATACCCCAAATGTCCTGGATTCAATGGGATGGTTTTTTGGGCCTGTCTCATGGCCCTGGGTTGCCTGTCCCATTCTCCTAGTATTTCCCTCTGCTGGTACCTCCTGGCAGGCTAGTCACTGACACATAGTCAATCACAATAGATCAGAAAGCAAATCAGAAAACAGGGCACTGATGACATCACTTCCAGGGGGTGCACTGTCTTCCCCTAAAGATTTAGGAAGTAGGAATTCCACTGTCCTTACACACAAAATGTATTGTTTTCTCTAATATTGTTGAAATTTTCTCATGACAATGACTTTTTTTTTTAAATACAGTAAAGTTATGACTTATTACATACGATTTTTTTTTCCTTTAAGGATTTTTTAGTATTTTATATACTATATATTTGGTAGAGAACAGAGTGTTCATAAAACTAATAAGTTAATGATTTGACTAAATATTATGTATAATTCAGGGAAATTCATCAGCAGGGACAATCTTAACTGAGGTAAATTAATGGGTTGCCCCATTGATGATTCCCTTGCATGACTATTAAAAACCAAGTTGGGACATATTTATTAAATCTCAATAATGGCAATGTGCTTACCATTTCCACTTTTAAAAAAATTACTCCACTAGTCCATAGCAGTGTAGGTGGGGAGTATTTGTGTTTTGAAAGTTAAAATATGTGGGGAAAAAGATCATCTTTCTACAGTCTAACAGTCTAAATATATTACTTTGTCTCATTATTTGAGCCTCATGGGATCTTACAGAGATCAATGGACATTACAGTGCCAGGGTCCTCTTGTCACAAAGCTACATGTACAGACAGGTGCCTTTCCCTTTTTACTAAGTCTGATGAGTGATATTTTTATAGGCAGGCACTTTTACCCCATTAGAGAGTTTAGATTAACTTCTGAGTCTTGTTATTTAAGCTTTGTGCTAGGGTATTATAATCACATTTTAGTTAGCAAGGAGCATCTTTACCAATAAGCAATTAAAAGGGTAGTATTTTATATATGGATAAATAGGAACCAAGCACTTGTCCTGGGCTCCAAGTCTACTTACAATATTGCATGGAGTGCAACTGAGCCAATCAAAACTAATGAGTGCCTGGTCCATAGAGTATAAAATCTATTATATGTTGCCTGAGACCACTGACTACAATATTGAACCATAGAGGGTGTTTTGAGAACTTTGTTTATTGAAAAATATATTTTATGTTTTAAGAAATATATAGATTTTTTTTTTTTAAATTGTATGTTTAAGTATCGTTTGAATTTTGTAATTGTAATTTTTATCAATGGGACTTTTTTCTGCTGTGTCAATATGAATTATTGTGACGGAAAACTATTTAATATGTGTTTTAAATGACCCCACCCCTTTTTCATCTAATCTAGTGAGGAAGTAACAGGGATGCCAGCAGGAAGTACTATTGTGCAGGGTCCAGCCAGACATAGTCATATATTGAGTACTGACCAATGAAACTGATGGCTACTGAGCACTGAGCAGTGTTACTCATCAGTTTGCAGTGTAAATGATGATAAAATATGTTAAAGGGGCCCCATCTGTCAGGTTGTGAGGAGCCCAGTGATTTCTGATGACAGCTCTGAGTAACACTGCATCTTACTTATGGTTTTTGTCGTTCCCCACATTTAATTATCATTTCGTGGTATTTTTTTTTTATAGAATTGTTCTAACTGATTAATCCAAGGGATCTGTTATTTCTTGGAAACATTTAATCCTAAATGAATGCAGTTGCAGCTAGAAGCTGCTTCAGATCATTTTTTATTTTACTTGTAGTTCCTCTTTTTACCTGTTTTGCCAGGAGGGTAATTATTTCTCTGTACTGTAATGGAACAATGCCACCATCTTTAAATACCCACTGCAAACAAACAAACAAACAAAAAAATCTGATGTTTTAATTGGAAGAACTTTTGCATATTACACAAACGATAGACCCATTGTCTTTAATCACCTGAATAAGCCCTACAATTTATTATTTTTGAGAAAAGCAAATTTATGAATGACTCTGTAATGTTATAAACCATTAGAGAGGGTAAAAGAATTCCCCAGTTTGTATGATTGAATTTCTGCATATCAAAGCATTTTGTGTCAAGGTGGAAAATTTCAGATTTAGAGACTGATTTTGAAATAGATTGTTTCCACCTGTAAACAAGCTGTATTGCAAAGCATATGGGAAGGGTTCATTAGCTTTTCTTATGTTAACGTGCTTGATAAACTAAGGTGTGCTACAATATGTACTGTTGTTAGTCTGTTGTCAATTAAGAAATCTTTCTCGAGGCAGCATTTCTACATGGTCCATTGTGACATAGCATACATTATGGATTCATCATCACTGACTTTACAATTATGCAAAGATGATTAATGCTTCTGCTCCCTTAAGGGGGTTGCTCAGTAGCTTGGCTAAGAAGCTGCACAAAGTGCTCTACTGCTGCGCTTTATTTTTTGGCAACAAAATGATCCAGTTCATTTCCTTTTCTATTCATTAAAGCAGTTATAAAATAAGTTCGTAGTTAATTAAATAGGGTATTTTGTCTGTGCAGTGGTAAAAAGTGGTAGCATGGACATCCAGGCATTGTCTGTACTGCTGAAAAGAAAAATTAAACTTTCTATACAGTTAGAATTTTAGGATGACAATGAACTTGTAATACCCAATATAGATAGATAGATAGATAGATAGATAGATAGATAGATAGATAGATAGATAGATAC
>WMED01014539.1:0-13984 GCA_019650415.1 Pipa parva | reverse complement strand
AACCCCCCTCCCACACTGTGCCACCCCCTCTTTCCTACTCCCTACCCTCTGAAGAAGGGGGGGGCACTATCTTAGTGCTCACCCACCTCCTTTTCCCTCTCCCTACCCTCTGCAGAAGGGGAGCGCTATCTTAGTGCTCACCCACCTCCTTTTCCCTCTCCCTACCCTCTGCAGAAGGGGAGCACTATCTTAGTGCTCACCCACCTCCTTTTCCCTCTCCCTACCTACCTCTTCCATAGAGCTTAGTGCTACAGCGTTTCCTCTCCCCAGCAATGATTCAACTTCCTGTCACACACAGCGTATAAGACTACCCCCGAATTTTGAGAAGTTTTTCAGGGGTTAAAAAGTGGCCTTATACGCCAGAAAATACTGTAGCCTAAGTCTAGAATATTTCCCCATCAAAAAGAGAAATCAATAACAATCTGTTATGGAAGGGACCCTCCTACAAAAGCATTGCAAAGTGTGCCCCTGTTAACAACTTATTTCAATGGGGAAACATTTTTATCAATCCTTTATAAATCAGAGAAATAAAAACTGACAGCAAAATGGAAATTGTTTTATGCCCCTATGACTCAAATATATTGTATACAATCAGTCAGTGTCAAATATACATTCATTATAATTACAATATTATAATGATTACAATTATAATAAACTCACTGATTAGGCAAGAATGGGTTGTTATCAGTCAGGATTTTGCCCATAAATTGATATCCAGCATGCGAGGGCAAATTGTAGAAGTCTTATATAATATGGGTCAACACTATAAACATTTAGGGGGTTATTGGCTAAAGAGCAAATGTTAAAAGCAAAAAATAAACATGAAAGCACCCCCTAACGCATTTCGCCTATGATTAAGCGCCTCAGTGCAAAACGCGTTAGGGGGTGCTTTCATGTTTGTTTTTTGCTTTTAACATCACTGGATTGCTTTATGGATCCTGTTTTTTAACGAGTTATTGAATAAAATCGTTTGTTTTTACTATCTGGGAGTACCGAAGTTCTTCTAATAACCTGGACAACAATGGCTTTACTCTGAGCACCCCGCTATTTTCTACTTTATTGCTTCTCAACCAGCATAGAGATAGAGCGAACCACACACACCTATTTCTTTAAAGAGCAAATGCACCTGTCGAATTCACTTCACGTCAGTTCATGACCCTATGCTGGGGACGTCGGTGTGGTCTGTCAAATAGTAGCATGATGCAAAGTGATGCAAATTTGACCAGTGAAGAGCAGTGATGTCATCTTCACCATATTCCACTAACTGCATATAAGATAATATTACATATATTTTTATATCACCTTGTCCTTAGGTCATGTTGTCACTTGGTGTTGCAGTCTTTATTGTCACTTTTGAATGAAGTCGCCGTAAGCCACACTGGAGACTTGCTATCAACCCCCCCCTCCATTCGCCACTCTAATGCGGAGAAGTCAAACAGGTGAAATCAGAGCACTATGCCTTGTTGAATTCACAACTGTCGACTGTGACTGACTCCTCCGCTTGCTCAATACTCAAAGTACTACTCAAAGTACTGGTGCATGCAAAGTTATCCAAAGAGCTCTGTAAATCTGCAACTATTGTAGTCTTCCGAATTAGACGTGCATTCTCCATACTCTGCTTCTTTTCTTCCCCGATGCTTGATTTGAATTTTGAGTTGGAGGGGTGGGGCTAAAAAGAAGATTGACGTTATATCTCCTCCAATCAGATTCCTTAAAGGGTATGAAAAGGTAGTCATAAATCAAGGGTAAAATGTGTGTCAACCCTTAGTTTTTACCCTTTAAGCAGCTGGAAGATATTATATTTTTCTTAAACGTCTCCTACCTAGTCATTTTCATTTCACTTGTGGCATCCCTGGAAGCGCAGCCACGCCTCCACATAGCCACGCTTCCTCCACCACCCTATTGTCCCCAACCGTCTCATAGTAATGTATTCAGAATGAAAGGGATTGCACATGCTCAGAATTATCCAGCCAATAGCTTAGTGGCTGGATAGCGCTGGGCATGCACAGTCCTTTTCACTCCAACTGTGTCTGTTATGGAATAGTCAGGGAACAGCATGGAGATGGAGGGGGCATAGCTATGCCCTGTGCAGCTGGGGATACCATGATCACACTGAAAATACAGGGTAGGAGAAATCAGAGATTTCCTTCCAGCAGCCCCCTTTCACTCTTCTGTGTCTGGTGCTGCTTACTTCACTGAGGAGTTTATTTAATAAAGGGCAAATTTGCCTAGTGTAGTAACTTTGTGTCTGTTCGTGTCACTGTGATCAGGAAGACAGAAATTCACTTCCCCTCATTCATGAAGCAGCTGAAAGACTTGTCAAACAAATGAACAGCTTTGGACGCTGTCGGATGCGTAGAGCGGCATAGTCAGTCGGACAATAGTGGGATGCGAAGTGAGGTGAATTCCCCCAGTGAAGTGCAGTAACGTCATCCTCACAATGTCCCTTTAACTATATATAAGTAAATTAATACATTCCTTTCTATGTCACTTTGTCCCTAGTTCATGTTGTCAGTTGGTCACAGGATTTATTATAACTTCTAAATAAACAGTCGCCTTACTCAGCAAAAGAGCCCTGCCTTCAACCCCCCAATTCGCCACTCCAATGTGGCAAAGTCAAAAGGTTGCATTCGGAGCGGTACGCCTTGCGGAATTTGCTCCTGTAAACTACGACTCTGTCGCTTGCTTTTTAGCAGAATTACCTGTACACGCAAAGTGATGCGAAGAGCTCTGTAAGTCTGCGACCATCATAAGCGTCCAAATTGGTAGCAAATTCATTACATTGCAGAGTTTGTTAAATAAGCCGAGTTGGGGATGTTGCAAAAGGATGCAAATTCGGGCCTTTATGCAACTGTTCACTCTTTAAAAAATAACCCTCTCTTTACTGCTACCTGCTTCAACTCACTCTGTGTGATTTAACATTTTTTTAACCCCTAATACAAGAAGAGAACTCTCTGTTTAACACAGGAAGAGTAAACATTTGCAGCAATTATGGAGAATACTTCACGCTGTAGTCATGAATATACATACAAATGATGCTTGACAGTGCTAAATATAAAGAAAGTGCAATGGGGCATGGTACATTTATATTAAACCAAACACTTACCCTTAGCATATAAGAAAGACGCATGACTGCAATGCAAATTGCATGCTCATTGCGTTAAATCAAAAAATGAAAGGAAACTAGAATACTGACACTGAAATAACAAGTCTCTTCAGAAGCATGGTTTACACCTTGATGAATGTAGAGGGAAATGAATGTATTAACCAAGGTAAACATAGCCATATGTTTGAATATATGCTTCTATTCTTCTTCACAAGACCAGAGGTGTTGACTGGGTGCTCAGTGTTACCATGAGATCTTGCTTACTTTGTTACATTCTACCTGTTTTTAACAGAAACACTGTTAGGGGCTGTAAAGGGGCTTATTCTTGAAAGGGTGAACAATCATGTAAAGGTCCGAATTCACATTCATACCACTTCTTGAGCTTTACATATTCAGCAATAATAATAAAACTCTGATGTGGAGAATTTGTGATCAGTTCAGATGCTTACAACATTTGTGGACTTATGAAACACTTTGCATCATTTTACAAATGTGTGCACAGATATTTCAGCTATTTGTCAAGAGTTGGAGTCAAAGAAGCAAATTCAGCAAGATGTACTGTGTCGTATTAACTAGTTTTACTTTGCCAGCTCAAACTGGTGATCACTATTCTGACTTTAGCAACAAAATGAAAGAGCAATTAGCTAAACAACAAAACTGTAGAAATGGTACGAATGGGACAGTCATCCAATGAAGTTTAGAAGCCTATAACATTCATTGGGAGATTGGATTTATTCTTGTAATGCCCCTATTCCCGTTCATTCTAACTACTGACTAGTTTTTGTGAGTTAACAGCAACAAGTGAATTCTCAAACAGAGAACTAAAAATATAACAGCGCTAAGATAATACAAACAAAAATTAAATACCGAAAAATAAAGTCCAAAATAAAGTCCAAAACAGTAATGATGCAGCTTTCTTATGCAGAAAAACAGTGTGTGCCTTAAACATTGTGTTTATGGAACATCTAGTGAAAAAACCTGTGAACAAAGCACAAACACATATCACACTAATAGTGCATTAAAACCATATATGTGAGTCTATATAGAAAGATGAATGAGCCCAAACAAACCAATAGCTCAAAAATGTGACGAAAGTGTGGAAAGCTTTGAAAGCACTGCAATATCCCAGTGATGCTGTGTGGATCCTTAACAGATATTTCTATCTGCTTAAATCAAAGTGAGTAAAAACTTTGTATAATGTAACAGCTGCGTCAATATTTCCATAGTAAAGTCACGACTGCTACAATATTCTCATTATAAAGATGTGACTGTGACAGTATCAGTCTATTGGGACTGCCTTTAGCTGGCGAATTCACACTTATATGCAACATTTAGGATTTCAGGCCATGGGCCAGATAGCACAACGTCGCAGGCCGGATATGGTCCACGCACGGGCCATAGGTTGGGCATCACTGGTCTAAAGCATGTCAGCAATATTAGTATTACAGGGCTGCTACATTCATAAAGGCCAGTAGATGGAACTATACAATTGATCAGTGTGCTGTATTTTGTTCAGGTGTCTTTTGTTCCTAAAATCACTTCCTGAAAAAAAATGCAAAGATTTATGTATGTATATACTGTATGTATGTATAATTTTATTTAAAAAGCGCCACAAATTTACAAATTTACACAGAGATACAAGTACAATACAAACAAGGGAAAAATGCATTAAACAATACAAGTAAAATATTACAAGGATACATCAAATTAAGTGCTAGGTTGTGATTGACACAAGAGGTTGGCGTTCCCTGCCCCAAGGATCTTACAATCTAAGTGATGGTCTGCAAGCTATGTACATTCCAGCTTGCTTTGTCATTGTCACTTTCAGAGACAGAAGTACAGAATTAAAAAATAAAAGAGAGCTAAGCTTGCTCATTTTCAGTGTGTACCTGTATGTTTCCATGTCTTTATTTACTCCCTATTGTTTGGGTTATCTTGTAATGAGTGATAAAATCAATGCATTTAATAGAGCACAAGGTTTATCATATACTCTTTGTTTATACAGGAATCAGTGGAAAATGACTGATCCATTTCTAGGTACACTAGAGAGTTATTTCAGTGGGATTATTTTCCCTGATTAGGGAGATTATTATTATTATTATTTATTCTTATATAGTGCTACTATTTTATGCAGCACTTTACAGAGGTTCATCATTCAATTCAGTCCCTGCCACATGGAGTTTACAATCTAGTCTCCCTAATTTGTCACACACACAGATGTATGTTTCTGGATTGTGGGAGAAAACCTGAGTGCCCGGAGGAAACCCACGCAAGTGCAGGGAGAACATACAAACTCCATGCAGATGAAGTCCAGGGTGGAATTGAACCTAGGACCTCAGTGCTACATTTCCATGCTGGCAATAGTACACTAGAGCATTGACCAATTTATGTAAAAATATCTAGCGGTTTTAAGACTCAAAGGCAAGGTTCACATTAGCCACAATGCTTTGTGGTTTTAGAAAAACGTGTCTAGAAAATACGTTTCATATTTCAGTCTGGCGTATGTTCTAGATGTGCTTTTCTATTGTACTTACCTGACACAGTGTGAACCCTCCCTTGGCCTTTGTGGCTCCTCCTATCTGGCCACATTCTTCGCACAACATACATATGATGGCCAAAATGCGATATCTAGCATTCGCGTGTGCACTCGTGTTTTGCGCTAGTGTGGTCAGAACAGGTAAGTGCCATAGGGATTCGGGGCAAGCATTTTTATTTTAAGCACAGAGCATAAATACAGTAGTGTGAACCTAGCTTTAGGGGCTTATTCATAAAAGTGAAAATTCGACTTCAAAGTGAATTCTTAGTCTTTTGAGTTGCTACACTCGGATTCTCTACTTCTTATTTACTGAACAGAGGGTTCCCATAGCAAAAGCATGAATGCACCAGTAACCGTCTCTTGTGTAGCACGGCGGAGTCAGGCAGTAGCAGACCTGCCATCAGCCCTCTAGTTCGCCACTTCAATCCAGTGAAGTAAAACTGGTGAATGCAACACAATACACCTTGTTGAATTCACTACTGTGGCAGACTCCAATGCTTGATGAATAGGCAAATTACCTGTGCATGCGCACTTAAAGTGATGCAATAAGTGTAAATTATTTACAAAGGCACTTTTGCCAAAATTGTATATTTTATACATATTTATAATTGTGTAATTAGTTTCTGCAATGTGAAGCAGTCTCTCACAGACTGATGAAATATGCAGACTTCATATTTATGCACCATTCATGTCCATTGGCTGCAAATTAGTCCCATAATGTATATGCATATGGCCATAGGCATTATGGATGCCCAAATACAACCTAAATGTGCAGTGACATCATTACGTGAGCATCCCATTATAAGAGGCTATGCTTGTGCTCATACAGATGGAGCATTTTTATTTTTTGGCACAACTGATTCTATACAATTTTGTACCTTAAAACTGCTATGAGCTGTTTTTTTTTTTTGTCCCTGAGGATATGTAGTATTAAAAAAAAAAAATCATAAATACAATTTTCTAACTTTTTATGTCTGCTATCTTAGGCTAACCAGGCTGCAGTGAAATAGATTCACCATGTGGCTACATCTTTCTGTTAAATGATATTTTGTATATGTGAGAAATGACCTGTGTCTGTTTGTAATGTGTTTGTATATAATGAGCAGGGGAAAATTATATTCCATTTTCATTTTACAAACACTGTCCAGGAATTAAATACCTGGTAAGGACAGAGCTTTGGTATCAAACAAGGTTGTGGTTTTGATAGCTGCCATCATGAACTATAAATACTTCAGTACAACCCTTCTATGTCTCTGCTAACTGGACCTCAGTTCTAATGGCGATTCTATGTGATTTTTGTGGTCTTTACAAAACACTGCTCAGGAAGCAAAGGCTCCTCCTGACCAATCAAAATATCAAACCAGCGGTGACTGAGTTAAAAATCACACGGCACTGTTAAGCCAAGCCTCCTTGTGGCACTGGAGCCGCCCATTCGCTCTGTCAGCTGATGGCCAAGCCTCCTTGTGGCACTGGAGCCGCCCATTCGCTCTGTGAGCTGATGTTCCTCTGATGTCACGACTCGTTGTGAATCCAAACAGGAAATGCTGAGGGAATCCTGGGAATTGGGAGAGAATGTGTGAGTGAAGGAGTGCAGGTAAGTGACTGAGGGGACCTGCTTGGGTCACTTATGTTATTGGTACAAACAGTGTCAGTTGGGGAAGGTGCTGCTTACCCCCCCCCCCATATGTTCATGTTGGGGGATTAGAGAGGAAGCTTGGCTTGGTTGGGAAATACACAGGAAGACAACATAAGAAACCCAGTGTTTTGCTTCATATAGCACAGTGCTGTGTTCCTATGTATTGCATTTTAAGTTTATTCTAAATTTGTATAGGCAGTTGTCTGTGTTTTAGTAACTGCAGACTGATAATGGAGAATGAATACATGTATTTTTATTGATACATGTCTCCATATGTATAATTTTATTTATAAAGCGCCACAAATTTACACAGCGCTGTACAATTCAGCGATACAAGTACAATACAAACAAGGGAAAAGTGCATTAAACAATACAAGTAAAATATCACAAGGATTCGTCAAATTAAGTGCTAGGCTGTGATTGACACAAGAGGTTGGAGGTCCCTGCCCCAAGGAGCTTACAATCTAAGTCCATATATATGACTCCATGCACATAGTAAATCCCTTTACTACCAAATAATTTTAAAAGTGAAAGGCTAAATGTTATCTATGGCTATTTACACGTTTAGTTATTGGTGGTTTAGTCTAGTTTGTGTTGGAGAGGGCAAGGACTGGCTGAGAGAATTCAACATGCATCATGCGCATAGTAAATCCATTTACCACCACCTCATTTTACAAGTGAAAGGTTAATTGTTATCTATGGCTATTTACATGATTAGTTACTGGTGTTGTAGAAGGCAAGGACCGGCTGAGAAAAGTATCTGGGAAAAGGTGTTTTTTTTATTTATTTATTTTATTATTATTATTATTATTATTAAGTAGTGAATGATGAATCTGCATTACTCTGTTTAGTGGACCCATAGCCGCAAGCTCAATTGACCTGTTAAGATTTTCTTAGAAACTTAGTTCTTGCAATAATGATTCATCCAGCTGTATTTATTTCTATTGTATTTATCATGATGGATAGCAGAAAACCTTTCATGTGACTAAACCTATAAAAGGCTATTGTTTGCATTTTTCAACTTTCTTTTCTTTTTAGTCACTATGACGAATAGTACTGTAGGATAATATCTAAGGAATGTTAGAATGTTATGATAGACAGAAGTAAAAGATTGTATTTTTATATTTAATTTTACAAAAAAAAATGGAAGTAGTGTAGGAGGGAATAACAGAGACCACTCCTGCCCCATTACAACAAGTCTGCAGCACTGAATGGTTACGGTAATTACACTCAAAACTGATTTTGCTTATTAAGAATTTTAAGGGACTTTTCTGTAATTTTTTTTTCTTCATATTTTAAAATGATCTCTTTAACCCTTTAAGTGCTGACTGTACTTTTTTTAAAATTATATTTATCATGGTTTGCTGAGAAGTCCTTAAGCATTTTACAATGCATTTAACTATGATTGTTGTGGGAAAAATAAGATTTCAGGACATTTTTCAGTAGTTTGGATTTGAATATATATTATTTTAGTTTAAAAAATATATAAAATAGGTGTTTTTTAATTGTTGCTTTTGTTTTATAGAAAAGGTATGTTTTCAGAAATATTAATTTTGAATGTAAAAAGTCCCATTCCTCCTGATTAAAACAATACCACATGCATTAGTAGACACCCTTTCCTGTCCAAGAGACAGTTCCAATTGAAAGGAGCACATTGATATTAGAAAAAAAATTAGTACGTTTACCTTGCAGTTTACTAGATTTGATGTAGCCCACATTCAGGCATTTGGCAACAATTGCAAATATTGTTCCAGTTGCTCTGTATAGAATCGTGCTCACATGTTTGTTTGAAGACTACAAAATAGTTGTACTCTGATTTGCAACCTTTTTATTTTTACAAGGCTTTGGACCTACTTTCCTACCTTACTACTTAGATTGTAAGCTCTATGGGGCAGGGACATCTATCCTCTTGTTTCAATCATGGCCTGGCACTTAGAATGATGTATTTTCTTGATTATATGCTTGTATTTTACTTCACTTATTTATTTTTC
Source organism: Pipa parva (assembly GCA_019650415.1). Taxonomy (NCBI): domain Eukaryota; kingdom Metazoa; phylum Chordata; class Amphibia; order Anura; family Pipidae; genus Pipa; species Pipa parva. The sequence goes on along the minus strand of WMED01014539.1, from coordinate 4,715 downwards.
TGCATTTTACCCTTGTTTGTATTGTCTGTATTATTACTAGATTGTACAGCGCTGTATAACCTTGTGGCGCTTTATAAATAAATATATACATACATACCTATGGCTCAAGCGGAAAGGACACCAATATGTTAATTGATTTATATGCATGGATATGCTGGCATTGTAATACTTGCCTGAGTGATTTGTTTGTAGTCCTGATATTAAAGTGGATCTGTTAGGTTATATATAAGTTATGGAAGCAGGCGGTAGTCAGAGTTAAATACTTAAAACTTTTGGCTCAGAAATAAAGATAAAAGGGGTATGATCCCCTGATTTGTGTCAAGAGGAAATTTAGATTGTCTCTTCCTGTGAGATCCTGCCTAGAGGGTGTTTTAAGGGATCTGATTGAATTAGTGCAATGACAGTACCTCTTGGACCTCTCCCTCCTCAACTCAGTATTGCATCAGTTGTTAGCATTTGCAGGTATAGGAGAAGTAGAATAATGAAAGCTAACTTCTAATTGGTTTCTATGGGTTAGTAGAACTCTATAAACAATTGCCCTGTTATAGAATTCCCCTGTATCTGTTTAGTTGTTTACAGAAGCTAAAAAAGTTATATTTTTTTAGTCACACTTTAGATACAGTTTTTACACAGTCATATACAAAGCATTCCTGAGAATAAAGACGTCAGATTGGGAAATTCTTAAACATAGGATCAAATTTGCACTGGTGTTGTAACTCGTAGCAACTAATAAGGCATTTATTTAAATAATTTTTGCTGCAGTAAATTAAGCTTAATGCAGATCGGTTGTCAAGTGTCACAGCACTAGGTCAAATTTACTCTTGTTTGTGTAAAAAGTAGTACAAGCATTTCTTAAATAAAAATAAATAATAAAAAGAACAAATGGAACCCACTGATTGAGAGAGAACCTGTACCATGAAAGAATTAGCCTGTGGTGGGAAGCTGTATGTGTACACAAAGGGAAATGGTTTTCCACAATTGAGGGAGTTGTAGTGATGTATTGCTGGTAGGGTTACCAGATCATCTCAGTTCATATGTGAAATTTACATGCAGTAGAGCTGCTATTTTATAGCACCAAAACTGGGATAATAATCCCTGCAACATGTAGGTTTAGTTTGTCTGCAATTTTAGTTGAATTTTGTCATGTTTGTAATGCATATGAGGTCAAAGTGCTGACAGAAAAAGGTAGAATCGCTGTGACAAACCACCTGGTGTTTTGTCAATTGGTGATTTACCGTGGCAAAATGCATGAAAATACACCCTTAAGACAAAATGCCAGGCTATGGCTGGAATGGCAACCCTGACTACAGAACTTCTAATAATCTGTTTGGCTTGTTTTAGCTTGGCTATAAATTGACTCATAACTGAATAATGCCTAAGTGTACTGTATTGCGCGTGTGCCTTGCAGGTGTGTTTACATGTCAGTATTTGCTCACTATTGTTTGTATAATCCTGTAATAAGTGACAAATGAACACAGTTTTAGTATGCTGCAGATTGTATTCTAAAACAGTTTGCAATTGCAAATAGTTGTCACAGTTCAATCCCTGGCTTTTGTTATTGTGAACTACAATTCCCAGCAAGCATTATTTATTTAAGTTATATGGTAAGTATCTCTGTAATAATAAAAGAACAATAACACCAGCCATTGAAAATACTTCAAATGCCATTATCTATTCAGTCTTTGCGTCTAAAAATGATAGATTGTGTATAGAAAGTAAGATATTTACCTTGAACATTTGTGCTTTAGAGCTTTATATACAGTGCCATATAAACTAATGGGACTGGGTGAGGTCTGCTTACAACATGGCTGCTCAGTAAGAATAAGAACAGTGAGTCTGTTTTTCAAATTTATTGCATAATATGGTAAATATTTGATTGTTATATTATTTTCTATTCAGCATGCAGACAATGGAGAGAGATGCAACATCCATGGGTAGTACAAGTTGGTCGGAAAGTAGTCCAACAATGACAGAATCTCACTCTGAGACTCCACAAAGTACAAGCAAATCACAGGTGTTTGACCTATTTAATCTTGTTGTCAGTTATAAAAGAATAGAAATATATTTGGAACCAGTTAAAGATTCATGGGATGGAATAAAATATCTTTTAAGGTAAGTGGCTTAAGATGTAATTAAAGCATGGGGTCAATATCCTAAATGACACACAGACTATGCTTAGTTAAAAAAAAAAAACTAAATGCGCAACTGCAAGTACTTTGTTTCACATTAAAAGAGCTATTTGATCATGGGGGCTTAGGGCCATGCATACCTTTTGTGTGCTATGCACACAGCTTACATCTGCACATGTACTTGCTGGGTTAATGGGCTAACAACCAATCTGCACAATGAACAGTGCCCCAAGTCCTTAATCTTTATTTTTTTTTTTTTTAACCAAGTATAGGCTGTCTGTGTTTTGGATGCCAGACAAGCATGCATTTTAATATGTGCTATTGCTGCTGTTATTTTTCAGCTTTTAGGACAATGAGAATTTGTCAAAAGCAGTTTTCACCTGTGCTACAACAGAGTTTGCTTGAAATCCCATTCCATTGTTTTTTATAGATCATTCATTGGAGTAAATACAAGGCAGAAACACTGCTAAAACCTACCTTCTATTATGGTGGGTTTTTTTTTTTGTCATTTTGATGCCAGTTTTGACGCCAGCATTGTCAGTATATCTCATCTGCCTTTGCACTTAGAGTAAGAGATGTACTGCTCTCAATTAAGAGACTGTCAGCCTAATTCACCATTGTGCGATGTGAGCCGCGAAGCCTTCGGCTCACTTTGCACATGGTGTTATGTGCCCACTGATGTCCTGCACGCGGACATCAGCAGGCGCATAATACCATTTGCGAAGTGATCCGAAGGCTTCGCGGCTCACTTCGCACAACGGTGAATAAGGCTGTGTGTGTACTATTTGTTAGTTATAGTAACCATGCTCTGTGTCTTAGATAGATAGATAGATTTATTTATTTGTCACTGGATAGTACAGACATACATATCAGGGAAATTACATATGCTTTAGATTAGAAAGAAAAAAAAAAGAAAAAAGCATAGGTATATAGTTTGTGTAAAAATAAATGTAGGTACAGTTACAGAATCCAAGATACTGTATTTCATGTTATAGACACATTATTATGACCTCTTCCTACTTTTGATGTGACTTATGAAAGAAATTATGTGATGTGAGATTACGGTACTTGGTGGGTATATAAGATGTAGAAGGCACACTCAACCAATCTGAGCATGAATACATCCTTGCAGATCATGTACACCAGTACATGCTGATTGCATTCCTTGGGGTGAAGGTGACAGTGTGACATGTTGCGCAACTATAAATATCAGACATTGATTGGAAGAGCATGACTGAGACTTCCAAGTGCTACCCTCTTCAACTAATTCCCCAGACTTGAACCCAACTGAGCATCTGTGTGACCACCTTGATTAATGCATTTGCTCTATGGATCCTCCCTCCCACACCCTCTACCTGCTGTGGGATGCAGTGGGCCTGGCTCCAAATACATGTGACAAGTATTGAGGCACTCCTAGCCCATCTAGCTGCTGTCTAAGCTGCATACAGTGGTTACTCTGGATATAAGCTGGTGGTCATGTGACTTAATTGTGTTTGTATGCTTAACACAGTCAAAGCTATTGTTTGTTTTTTTAACTGATATTTCTCTCAATAGATTTTAGAATAAAAATGCATAATTATGAAGCTGAGAAGAGAAACTTTTTGCAGCAAAACTGCATAATTTTGCCCCACAGTACAAGTTTCTATAAGAAGACTGTACAATTTTACCAAGGAAAATTGTTTCACTGCCAAAACAATTGCATAAAATTTTGTTTTTATGCAAAAAGAAATTTTTTGCTTTTGTTTTCATTCTGCCAAAAATAGCGGACTGCTTTTCCATGTTGGTTTCTTCCATTTCTCGGCTTGTAAAATATCAACCAAAAGTGTGATGTGCATAAAACGCTTCTTTTATGATCAGAGCCTTTTCTTGAATATTTTCTTTCTAACAGGTACTTACAACTATTGTATTTACAGTAGATTTTTGTGAACATTGGCAGCCTTTCTTTTATTATTCCATCATTACACTAAACTTAACCCAGAGCATAGCTTATACACATGACAAAGCAGCACACCTGGTTCTAATAATTGAATCTATTACTCAGTACATTAACTAGTCAATATATCACAGTTTATCCCTTGTTTCATCATACACATATTAATTGCATAGACACTTCTGACTTGTTGTTATTTGCTAATATGTTCCAGCATTTCATTATTCATTTTAACCTTTTAAATATCCTTTCTTTTTTTAACAGGTGGCAAATGCCCCTCTGTTCATTTTTTACCTGTTTTACGCTAAATATTTTGCTGCTAACTCTAAATGAAGGTAAGGTGTTTGTTTTTTTAAAAATAAATAATACATTTGAGCAGTTTTAATGAATATAGCAACCTTTAAAATATGGAATGTAACTGAAAAATGTTAACCTTCTCTGCCATGCAGTGTAGATATTTTAAGCTGGCTGCTTATTTGGCACTGATATGATAATTTACTATATAAAGTATCAGCTAAGAGGATGGTAAACAAGATGTGCTTTAATTTCCTTGTACCATCACTAGTGATCAGATGGTTCTTTCATTGTGGGCTGTGGCTGATTCCAGATGCTATATGATTTACAGAAACTTTAAATTAAAGCTGTTAAAAATAGCT
>WMED01014538.1:0-13984 GCA_019650415.1 Pipa parva | reverse complement strand
TAGTTGGCACTCTAATACAGACATGATAGAGGGAGAGTAGTTGGCACTCTAATACAGACAAGATTCAGGAAGAAGAGCTGCTGTTGTAATATAGTGAGAGAAGCTGACACTCTAATGGAAGTGCAACAGAAGAAAAAAAACATACTTTTATGATACACTGTAATTTAGATGGAAAAAAATGACTATTTAGCACAACTACTACAATTCATCATAGTTGGCAAAACAAGGGTTAAACACCATATTGTTTGACAGTGGCTATTAAAGTGCCCCATCTGTTCCCACCCCCCTAAATGTGTGTGTGTATGCGGGGAGTCCGGGAACACAGCTATCTCTAGCTGAGCTGTCAGGGGCTGGGAGTAAACAGGGAGAGGCAGCCAGAGGGAGCGAAAAAGACTCCTAAAAAAAGGCAATGAAGGGAGAGACACCTAGAGAAAAGGAATGGAGAGGGAACATTTAGATAAAGACAGTTGAGTGAATCATTTGTTTAAAGATAAAGGGAACCAAGACAGATATGTAGCAGGGGGAAGGAATCTGAAAATGAGAAATATAGCATGTAAGTGATATTCTATCCATAAAAAGATCATATTTATATATCTGCTTATAATACAAATTACGGTTATAGATGCACAGCCTTTTACTGTATAAAGGTGGAGATGATATTATTATCTGAGTTGGGTACTGAAGCCAACACTGAGAGTGCTAAATAACACTTTACATACATGTGCATCCATTGGTCATGTACTGTATATAACTAAGGTACTTCAAAAATTATTGGCCAGATTTAATGGCGGGAGACTATGGCGTTCTGAGATGTCTAAAAAAATAATTTTTTTTTTTTTTTTTTTTTTTTTTTGCAAAATAGCAAATTATATGCACTCTAAAAGGTGGAAAAATACAAGACTTCATTTGATGCACTATGTATGATGGGATTTAAACTTCATTTAGTCTCTGCGCAAAGCTGCTGTGATTAATGGCCCACCGAGTCCTTGAAATGTAGAATCAGTACTTCATATTTCACATGAAGCAAAGCCAGCATTACACAATGAAACAGTGGACAAAACAGTTTCCATTGATTTCAGTGGTGCCTGCTCTAGTATCTCCTTGTGGCTTAATGATGTCAATCATGAGACAGTCTTAATGTGGTTATCACTGTAATCAGTTGGACACATTTCTCAGGCCCTTATTCACAAATGTGCTCTCGCCAGGAGGGGAATCCCTTTAATGCGCGTGCTGATGTCCGCGCACCGAACATCAGCACGCGCATAACCCAATGTGCGAAGTGAGTCGAACACTACACGGTTCACTTCGCACATTTGTGAATAAGGGCCTCAGTATTTTCAGTGTTGACTGTCAAATTCTTCAACATCAGCACGCGCATAACGCAATGTGCGAAGTGAGTCAAACACTACGCGGCTCACTTCGCACATTTGTGAATAAGGGCCTCAGTTTTTTCAGTGTTGACTGTCAAATTCTTCAACAGTGGATTCCCATAGCAAATCTGCGACTGCGACAACTCTACCATTGTAAAGTCACAACTGCGACAATTTTAAACTTGTACCTGTGACAATATTTCCACAGTAAAGTCACTATTGCGACAATATTCTCATATTAAAGACGTGACTGTGACAGTAGCAGTCTATTGCAACTGTCTTTAACTAGTGAATTCACACCATTACGTGACAATTCAGACCATAGAGAATAACCCCCTCAGTGTTTAAAGGTTATTTAGCATGGGGAGGATATCATTAGTGCACCATAGGGAAAGATGTCAACAGATTACAAAGTAGTTTTATAGAATCTGGCTTAAGGTGCACCTGTCACCTCAAAACTGTAATACTAATTTAGGTTCTATTAATGAAATAAACATTTTGTAAATATATATGTATTTTTTTAAAATGTACCTTTATACAGCAATTCTCTCTATCATCTTCCCTGTCAGCCTGCCTTTTCTTCCGGATTGGATGGGACTAAATGATGATTGACATTATAGCTCCTCCAATCCGATCCCTGATAGATCGTGATTTAAGGGATCTGATTGGAGGAGATATAAATATAATAAAAAACTTTAAAACACATATATATTTACAAAAATGTTTATTTCATTAGTAGAACCTAAATTAGTATTAGAGTTTTGAGGTGACAGGTACACTCTAGTCAGAAAAGAAGGAGAGGAATCAATGCATGTAAAATCTGGGGAGGTACTTCCTTCCCAAGTCAGGATGAAGAATATTGCAAACAGGGAAAAGTAAAGGAAATGTTTGGTTTTTAGCTAAAGTTTAATGTATGTATGCTGCAGAGCAGGGAGTGTAAAAGGCAGATAGTCCCTAGTTCACATTTGTTACAGCGATTGCATTATTTAAAGCTCCGTTACTGTGACAACTGCTCAGCCTGAAACGTGCAGCATTTGTAACTCGGAGGCATGTACAAGGGATTCTGAAAGAGAAGCAGTGGCAAAGCATTGTCATCTCTTTTCCTTGATAGACATGCAGATTCACATTATTGGACTATGAAAACAAATTGCACACCTATGTCTTGCTAAATACTAGCAAAGCACTGATGGATCAATATTTATCTGCTCATAAATTAGATTTAATTTCTAACCATTCTTCAATCAAAAATGATGGGGCTCCCAATAAATAGTCCCCCACAATTGGACTGATCCCTGGGAACTGTTGTGCTTTATGGCACATGCTTCATGCTGAAAAATGTAAAATATAATCACTTACAATCGCTTATAATCACTCAGATATTAACTTCCAGCTAAAAGTTAACTGGAACTCCTTGGTTTCCAAAGCAGCCTGGATCCCTTATATGTTCCCTGTGTACAACACTCCTGCCTGTGATCCTATACATGGTAAATATCAATTCCCGTGCCTTTCTAGAATGACAGAAGTTCAGTATGTAAAGCAGATGTTCTTATTACATTCACTGTAAGAGAAAAGCTTTTCATTTGTATTTAACTAAATGTTTTATTCATTTCCTTTCCTCTCTGCACACTAATGCCTGGTTCTTAAGGTGCATCAGATCATTCCTCTAGGTTGGGGCAATTTCAATCAAGAAAAAGGAATAAGTTCAGCAAAGAGTTAAAATCTGAAAATAGACAACACAGGCAAGAAAACTTACTATGTTCTTTCCTATATAAACAACATTCCTCCAAGCACATTCACTTACAGTGACAAAGAAATGCAATCACTGAAGGCAAATATTCACTTATCATGCCAGGCTTAGTAAAGGTGTTAACAGTAATTAATTTTTTTTCTTGGTAAAATGTGGATCAGTATTGTGTCACATGCATGCAATCCTGCTTATTTTTTGTTGTTGTCTTCTTTTTAAAAAGCCCCTTCCTTTCTCTAAACGTTGTTATAAAATATGGGCAATTATCAGTTATGAATGAAATTCAGAAGAAGAAAATTTCAAAACCAAAGTGCTTATTTTAAATTTGCCCGTACTGTAGTGTAGACAGTGCTTCCTGCTTACTAAGCTATGCAAATAAGACTGGTTGTACATTGTGGCAAATCCAACCATAATAGGCGTTTTGTCACAGTGTCCTGATCTTTACATAGGCAACACACTAGCAATATGCACGTATTAATATAAAAAATGTAAAAAGTTAGCATTTTGTCACATTCTGGTAATCAGTATTGAGTCCAAATAGTTGACAGTTGTCAGCAAATTCACACTAGTATGCTGTGCGTGAATTTGCACTTTAAGGCATAATGAATACCCAGTTTTTGTAATATTTCTGCCGCTCACATAAATTAACTGTTCATAAAAAGGTTAAAAAAACCCAGGTGAAATGAAAAGGGTTGAATGGGTGGAAACTGCTATTTACTGCATAAAAATGGGTAAAAAAAATGATATTAGTCTTAGCAACCCTTAATAATAACAACACGACAAAGTGTATACAAAGCATTCCTAACTGGGTTCTCTTTTAGCCAATAGGATATCTTCAAAAAGTCAAGTTAGCAAAGCTCTATCTCTTTCATCAGTGTTTCTTACCACTGGCCAAGTCTGTGGCTTGATGTAGTCTAAATGATGGTCAGGGTACAACTCAGCTTTTCAAAGCAGTAACACAGTAGTGCACCTGAAACCCTTGTTCCTGTGTCCACAGTCCAGTCTCAAGCTTTCAATATCCCTCTTTAACCTGCGTCCCCTCTTTTATTTAAATTAACTAAAGCGGACTTAAAGGGCTACTGACAGCAAAGCATATGCTGCACTCATGATAACAATAGAACTATGCAGTCAATGCAAGTAAAACAATGGTGAAGTCCAACAGCAGCACTATTAAAGCCATGAGCAATGCTCTGAGTATCAGAAGTGGATTTAAAGGACCAGTAACACCAAATAAATCAAAATTCCATTTGGATAGGCATGGCTAGAGTTGGACTGGGGTTCATAGATACACTGTGACGTGGCCAGCGTGAAAGGAAGTCTCAGTCGGGCTGGCCTGCCGGGTGAGCTCCCTTAGGGTCCTAGCACCTGCTGGAAGGACCTTCTCAGCCTAGGGCCCACCAGGAATTTTCACAGTGTCTTGGTGGATCAGTCTAATGCAGGGATTGGCAGTTATTCATGTAACCCTTAAGAAAGTGGAGCTGTAAGGGGATACTGACTTGCTACACTGAGAGATCAGAAGCTGGAAGTGACAAGAGAGTAAGGGAACCAAGGAGGAAGTAGAAGAGGTGGAGTAAAAGGGGAGTAAAGGAGAGTGGCAGTGTGTATGCCCATGCGGTGAGATTCCCTGCAGAGAAAACAGTGAGAGAAGGAAAGTTTAACCCTCTCTTCCTCTGCAGCAGAAGTAACAGGCACAGAGACTATCAGAGAGCAGGAGAGAAACTGCCTGCACAAAGTAGATGAGAGAGCCTAGAGAGTACAGAGTATACAGCTGGAGGCCTGCATGCAGAGAGCCATAACTGTGAGAGATCACACAATGCTGGTACACTGTGGGTAAGCTGTTTTATTCCCTGTTTGAGAGGTTAACTTAATACTGGTTCGAGCACCCCACTAATATTGCACTGATCATGTGCAGCAACTGCTACATTACTGTCGCGCAGAGACTGGCACATTACTAGCGCATTACTGCCGTGCTGAGACTGCTACATTACTGCTGTGCAGAGACTGGCACACTACTAGCGCATTACTGCCAAGCAGAGACTGGCACATTACTAGTGCATTACTACCGAGCAGCGACTGCTACATTACTGCCATGCAGAGAGTGGCACATTACTAGTGCATTGCTGCCGAGCAGGGACTGGCACATTACTGCCGTGCAGAGACTGACACATTACTAGTGAATTACTGCTGAGCAGAAACTGCTACATTACTGCCGTGCAGAGACTTGCATATTACTAGCGCATTATGCCAAGCAGAGGCTGGCACATTACTGCCGTGTAGAGACTGGCACATTACTAGTGCATTACTGCTGAGCAGAGACTGGCACATTACTGCTGTGCAGAGACTGCTACATTACTGTCGCGCAGAGACTGGCACATTATTAGCGCATTACTGCTGAGCAGAGACTGGCACATTACTGCCATGCAGAGACTGGCACATTACTAGTGCATTACTACCGCGCAGAGACTGGCACATTACTAGCGCATTATGCCGAGCAGAGGCTGGCACATTACTGCCATGCAGAGAGTGGCACATTATTAGTACAATACTGCCGAGCAGAGACTGGCACAGTACTGCCGAGCAGAGACTGGCACATTACTTCCCTGCAGAGACTGGCACATTACTAGCGCATTATACCGAGCAGAGGCTGGCACATTACTGCCGAGCAGAGACTGGCACATTACTGCCCTGCAGAGACTGGCACATCACTAGCACATTATATCGAGCAGAGGTTGGCACATTGCTGCAGTGCAGAGAGTGGCACATTACTAGCACATTACTGCCGAACAGAGGCTGACACATTTCTAGCGCATTACTGCCGAACAGAGGCTGGCACATTACTGCTGGGCACTGACTGGCACATTACTGCTGTACAGGTTCTGACAGTGAACAAACTAAATGGCACAATTCATTCCATCCTGGACTGAGCTGGGAATGTATTAGTTTAAACCTGCACCAGAGATTGTCACCAGGAACTCAAAAAAATACCATCCTGCTGCACATGAAGGATTTTATAACCCTATTTACCATATGAAGAGTTTGCATTGGCAAGAACTGATTATGCAATGAGCTCCAGCAATGCACCACTAGTGCAACTGTTCTGCAGAATGTTTGGTACCATATGTTTGTGTATTATAATAAATAAGGACTCGCAAACTCCTAGGGGTGTGTCTATGAAACAGCAAAGAGTTTCTCCATTTCCTGCTTGAATTCACAAAAAATAAGCAGTTTGATAAATTCATTTACCTGCTCGACTGTATTAATATGCTTCTTGAGGTATTTTCCCTCTTGCTTCACAATATGCAAGTTTCTGGTTACACACTACACTGCAGAAGCTTATGGCATTTATTAACTTGCAAAGCCCTTAGTTCTCTAAAGTTAATTGAGAATTCACTGTTGGCTAGTACTCCATTACCTTAAGGATGACAAGTAAGGTTGTAACACATTTTTAGGGATAACATTCTGGGAATGTTACAATAATATGGCTAAAAAAAACTGCCACCCATCAAAATTAATATAAAAACAAATGTTGCGGATTAGGAAATAAAATAAAATTGATAACACAGTGACCTTGTTCTTAATTATGATTATTATTGCATATTTTCAGTATGTAGTCATACATAGTTATGGTGGCACAATGAGCACTTCTAACATTATTTCTATAGACTGCTTAACGCGTGTCCAGTGGTCTCTATTCTTCACTAAAGTCATAAGTCAGTGTCTGGTATCTAACTAGAATCTCTGATGAGGGACTTGTATGTTTTAACCTTGAAGAGACTGAAAGGTTGATGGAAAGAATATTAGTTTGACAAAGCATAGTAATAAAACAAGCTCTAGAATATAGACTATTTATCAAGCGGAATCAAAGCAAAACATTCTACTGTCATAAAGGTTTCTACAGTGCAAAGGGTGTGATGAAATTCCAGCTTCGCTGCTCAAAAAAAAATATGTAAAGATGATTTACAAAACATGAAATTAAATATTTCTATATAAATGAGCTCTAAGTAAGTCAGCAGAGAGAAGATGGGGGGGAGGTGATATTGCAGAGAGCACAAACTCATGTGCACAGACACCTTATGCTTTCAAGATGCGCAGTTAAGCAGCTCCATGGTGACACAGTTATTTGGGCTTGAAAAATGTGCATCAAGTTCAGCTTATCTTTGCACCCCCAAGCAGTGTAAGGCTGATACAAAAAAAACCTGCTGTCAATCATGACTGTTAAAGGACCGGTAACACAAGCAAAACACAACTGCTATTTGTATTGGCATGGCAGGTACTCCCATGCAGAAAATCTGAAAATTATGACTGAGGTTCAATCTTAATTTTTATTGCTTTGTGTACTCTTTGGGGGTTATTGACTAAAGTCCAAATTGTTGTATAAAGGTGTGAATTCTCCACTTACCCCTATTGGGGTATTTAGAAAACTCTTGTGATTCGCCAGCTATTGACAGTCGCACGCTACACAATACACTGCTACTGACGCAGTCGCTAATTTGCTATGGAAATACTGACGCGGTTGCGGATTTGCAATGGGAATCCTCTGTTTAGCCAATAAGGACTAGATAATCAGAGCGTAGCCACCCGAAGTGATGAGAATTCACTTCAACTGTTGAATTATCCCCCCTTAGTCTTTCTATGGATTGCAGTTATCTTTTTAAATTGGGCTTTCTGGGGCACTTCATGAAATAGTCTGTTTACAGCGTAAAAGTATACTGTGTAATTTACTACCATGTCAGTCTATCTGATCCTATAACATTTTTACATTTGAAGAAAGGTTTGGCACACTATAAAATAAAATATTGCTAATACTACACATTTTTTTTCTTCTGAAATCAGGATTCAAATGGATGTTGTTGAGTAGAAGTTCGGCCTCACTGCTTTTTACTAGGAAGAAACAGTACAACAACCCTCGGCCTTCAGCATGTTAGCTCCATGTCGAATTAATAATTTTTCCACTATTTTTTTTATAAATGTTATATATTTTTCACACTGATATTTAAACAAAATGGAATGTAAGACAAAGAGTGCCCAAGTATAGTTATGGTTGGCAGCATGATCCTCTCTGGATCAGGTTATTTTTATGCCACTGGATCCAGGTGTACCCAGGAAATTCTGAATTCCACTGAAGCGGGCCTGTTCCATCTTCTGCTGGGTCAACCTTCCCAATACAGAGTAACTGATATGGGCACTGGATAATTAAAGGGAACCCATAACCCTGAAAAGCAACACTACATCCAAAATAATATTCTATATAACAGTGAATAAGTCTAATGCCATTGATCATTCAATAATAGTTAAATATATGTGAAGGAATAATAAAGCAGGGTGCCAAGTCATGCTGCCAAGTCTGTCTTTTTCCACATGCCCATTATTAACTTGATGTAAAGACTCATTGAAGGAAAGACTGCACTATTCTGTCTGTGCATTTGGCACTTTACAAGCACTGGAATGATTTCTTTGTCGGGTGTGAATTCATGCACATAGAGAGTGCACATGGAGAGTAGTAGTGGAAGATGAGATGTATTGTAGTGGATTCATCATAAATATGCATATTTACGTAAGGATACAATAGTATCATGCAGTTGTAGTCTAGTGTAATTCAATCAATTCTACCAAAACCATACACTTGTCTATTTCATACTACTTTATGACAATTTTCACTAACTTAATACATCATCATCATTTCAATATGAAGACAAGACTCCAACCAGTTTTGCCTCATGAGACAAAGCACCTTATGGTTACAATGATCTACTATTTTGTCCATGATTCCAATGTTATATAACACTATCCACCTTATGTCAATTAACATTACCCATATAACAAAACCATTACTGTTTAACATCCAGATGTTCTTAAGTGAATCAACATATATAAATATGAACAACTTACACCTGTACTCTAGTTAATCAAAGTGCAAACTCAACGTTATAATGCAGTCTCCAAGAATCCTACCTTAAGGCTGGGTTCACACTAACTTATTTTCAATTAAGCTGGAAAAACAATATCCATTGTGGCCTGTGGGATAATCCATACAGGCTATTGTGTTTTGCACAATAGACAATAATGAGCCTATATTAAAAAAAACTCAGCTGAAAATAAGCTAGTGTGAACCCAGCCTAAGCCCCCTGTTCACACCTTTAAAGTAGTGAAGTCAATTCCATTCATGCTTGTATGTCTTAATAAACTGTCACTTTGACATGTAATAAATCAGTAATTGGCCATAAATTTAACATAATAGTATGTGGAGTTACGCATAAACACACGGCAAGTGTATTTTGTTTAACTGCGAGAGCATCTGCCACATCTCAGAAGATAACATCATTTAAGTGAAGTCAGAAAAGGACATATTTCTGGCAAATTAATTAACCTATCCCCACTTTGGAAAATTACCCAACTGCAAAACACCACCATAGACATCTTACTAAAAACCAGCTGCAGCATAAATATGGTCCCAAATTTGGGGCCGCACTAGTTTTTTTACACCTGGTAACGTTTCTATAAATTTTAACAGAAAAATCTCAGCAATTCCTTATGTTAATTCTCTCCTACTTCCAGTATTCTATTAATGTAGAAAAAGATAGTTGTGAAGATATCACTTTACTATAATATGCCTACAATATCCCACTGCTAGTATTCACCTGGCTAAGCTAAGAATGCTCCTTAGTGAGTGATATAAGCTGAATCAATGTTTTTTCTGCTTGCAGTCACTACAAGTCATCGAGAATTTGACTGTCAAAGTGAATTCAGGTCACTTTTGGTTGCTACACTCTGATGGTTGCGAATTCTCTACTCCTTATTTTGTAAGCAGCATATTCCCTAAGATTCAAACAGTGTCACTTGCAGTTTCTTGCATAGCATGATCTGGCAAAATAAAACTGGTGCATGCAACCCAGTACACACTGCTGAATCCAGTACTTTGACAGACTCAAACACTTGATGAATAGCTTAATTATTACCTGTGCACCTGCACGCAAAGTGATGCGATGAGCTTCATAAGTCCACGACCATCGTAAGAATCTGAATTGGTCACAATTTCACATTATAGCAGAGTTTGCTGAATAAAGGAAGATAGGGATGCAGAGAATTAGTTTGATTTTCAGACCTTTATGTGACTGTTCCAACTTTTATGAATAAGCTCCTGAAGGTTTCATTGTGCGTTTCTGTGTGGGGAAGGATGCAAAAAAATGTCAGTGAACAGCCAAAAGTTTTCATGGACAGTGCTGTAGTTTAAGTCAGTTAAACTGAGCTGTACGTTATGTTTTTTCGATTTGTCACGTAGAGAGAGGCCTTAGCTCAGGGATGCTTTTCTTGTAGACAAGAGAATATTAGGGGGATATTCATCAAATTTCAAACAGACGTATTGGTGCAAATTTGTGTCCATTTGCCACTCTTCTTACTTTGCGCATACATCATACAGTTATTTTGAGGTCCAAACACAAACAGAGAAGCGTCAGAGAGAGAAGTTCTTGTCTGGTTTAAGCTTTTGATGTGTTAGTTAGTGCTTTTTGATGTTATCACTGCAGTTTAGCATAGGGATAAATGGTTTTTGCCAGGTCTAGTGAGGCGAATCATTTTGAGCGATACATATTAGCTTAGCCTTAGATCAAGGGGAAAAGTTAACTAAATAGCGCTTGAGCGATATCGATTGAAGTGTCAGTATGCATCAAAGTGGCAAATTCATAAGGGGTACTGCTTGAATTCGCCAGATTGACTTTGTCAAATCAAAGTTGCAAAGTAGGGGGATTATGGCAGGTTTAGTGAGAGGAGACTCTACAAACAAAAAAAAAAATATATAGTGATCAAGCAGCAACATGAGTAAGCAGTACTGTAGCACGTCCTTCTATATAATATAAATTATGCCTACTAATAGTATTTTTACAAGTAAGTAAGATGTAGTTGGTGCGACATCTTTTCCTTTAAACAGATCCCATGGAATCATGGGAAAATTATATACTTCACTCTTGGTGAATTCACATCACTACGCATCCAGCTACAGTCCAACAAAGTTCACAAAGTGAATGCACTGTTGAGTGAATAGGGAGTAGCGAGTTTGCATCTGTTAGAATGAAGGAACGCAAGTCCGCTATGTCGGTCAAATGAATAACCCTTTAAATGTAGATAGTGGAAGTGGCACATTATACATTTAAACAGTGCTTTTTTTGTAAAAAAATATTTGCCGGCACACATTTCGATACTATCGACTATAGATGAAATCGGCACGATTTTCCAATTAATCGGTGCTCCTCGATGATTCGATAATTTCCAGAAGTAATCGCCAGGGTAATCGTCATCGAGTGTTTCCGTGTCAACTTTCACTGCATTCGGGAAAGAGAGTTGCTGGGAGGCTCTTGCCTTTATTAGTTGAGCTGCTGCTGCTTCTTGGAATGGGTCTGGCTGCTGGGCACTGCGATCTCCGTTACATTACTGCACTGAACACTGTGCCAGCCCGGTTAACCTGCTGCACTGAACAAAAAGTCTTCAGTCTTCAGAGCAAAAGTCTTAAGATTTTCCGGTACGCCATACCACCGCGTACCAGCACAAAAAAAGCACTGCATTTAAATCTACAATTACACTTCTCCCAAAGCATTAAAGGAGAAATCTAGCCTATAACAGATACTGTTTTAATCCCTTCTAAATAGATTGCGACATTTTCCCATAATAAAGTTGCGACTGCGACAATATTCTCATTATAAAGACGTGACTGCAACAGTAACAGTCTATTGCGACAGTCTTTATCTGGTGAATTCGCACCTATACGCAACAATTTGGACTTTAGTGAATAACCCCCAATATTGTGTCTTCATTCGCAGGGGAAGTCTAGCATGTTATCCTCCTGCCATTAAGGACACAAAATACAGGGAGCATGAAACACAAACTTTACTGGAGA
Source organism: Pipa parva (assembly GCA_019650415.1). Lineage (NCBI taxonomy): Eukaryota > Metazoa > Chordata > Amphibia > Anura > Pipidae > Pipa > Pipa parva. Next base: position 1,983 of record WMED01014538.1, on the reverse strand, counting down.
TTCCAATAAAAAGTAAGTTAACTTACTCAAGAAAGTTTGCTAAAGAACAGGTAATAGCAGGGCATGGATAATAGCGGAAAGGTGGAATAATAAATAACTATATTATATTAGAAAAATATTTGACTTAGGGTTTATAACTCAAACTGAAAAACATTGAAAAAATAATTTTTGATGATTATCCTCATTTAATTTTCACTTTGTGTTTGCCTAGCAACAGCACTATACTGGTGACTAGCTGGTGATTCAGCAGAAGGAGAAGTGCAACAATATGCAAATCTTTCGAGAAGTGATTCCTGCTCTCAAGAGCTTGTAATCTAATTTTGTTTCGGGAATATACAGAATAATAAAGAAAAGTGCAAGGGATGAAGCATGGATATGATAAGGCCGGCATATTAGTACTGCATTCAAATGTTTATTTCACCAGTATTTTGTAACTATAATAATACAGTTACATATACACAGGACTATACAAATAAGCACTAATAACTTGCCTGCAGATAATATAACTTGTTTAACACAGTAGATGTACTGCTGCTCTAGTACACAGGCAGCAGCAGGGAGACACACAGCTTATTAAAGCATTATTGATTTTTTAGGCTTGCAGTCCAACTGGAGGCGGAGGGGTTGCAAATCATCCCACTTACCCCTCCCATCTGCAAACTCTATCCTCCTCCGCTGGAGACAACCACTTGGGCTTCCCCTGCCTTGTTCACTGCGGGGGCTACATGGAAAATACCAGAGAAATGGAGATAGGAGAAGGAAGGCACAGCTAGTGAATGTCAGAATATTATACAGGAAGTGATGATGAATGATTAATTCCTAACTGTCCAACCACTCATACTGTATGAGCTATTGTCAGAGGTTCACAAACTTCTTAAGGCTTTACTGTTTTTACACTACCAAGGAGGCACTGATATTTCTTCAACAAGAATGCAAAATTGCTATGGAGTTTACAGCATGATTCTCATATATCATTTGCTTGAAACAGCTAATATTCCATTTGTTCTTTCCAGTGTGTATTATGGGACCTAACAAAGGGAATTATATTTTGTTCATAGAAGTGCGATTATAACTAATTCTGACGAGATGATAGACTAATGGACTTCAGTAGATCCAGTTTTTCAATGGCCTCATCTACGTATTCAGGTAGAAATTTCTGTTTGGCCCTCCACTCATTTCTAAACTAAACACCCTGGCATCCCTGGTGCAAATGTCCCCCACTGGAGGGAACTAAGGTGATGTGCCTATATGGATGGGTCTTGACCCACAAATATGGGGGAATGCATCAATGGGGAAAATAGTTTACTGAGGTCTAAAAACTCATAGCAATCAATCAGCAGTTAGCATTCACTTGTATTGGGAAAATACAATAATGAAAGCCAATATTCGATAGGTTGGTAGGGGTTACTAGACAAATAGTCACCACGGGGTTACTAGACCTTACTAATGACTGCCCCTAGGAAAATCTTCCTGATAGTTTGAAAACCTTTCACCTATATTCCTGTCTGTACACAATCCACAAACATTATTAAAAAGATACACAGTATTAGAGCTTCACATTTCCTTCAACCTAAAGTAGCAGGAAACACATTCATGGAATTAAAACCAACGTCATGAGGAAACGAGGTGCCAAAATATACAAGGGTATAATAGGGTTAACAAAAGGAGAAGGTGAAAGAGAGTCCAACTTCAGTAACATTCTAGTAAACAGAAATAGTTTATGGAGGAAGAAATGTGCTGAAGGCAGAAAGAAAAGAGGAAGTGGAGGGGAGACAGAGATGTTATAGTAAGCATGAGATGAGGGAAAGTACATAGATGTAGTGAGGGGGAGAGTGACGGAGAATGGAAAAAACACACAGAGAACAAGACAGAAATAGTGAAATTAGAGGAATAGTTAAGTTGGTTTAGGAAAATTACACAATAACAAGGGAATCAATATCAAATTGAAGTGAAACACAACAGTTTGGTCATGGGCACGATTTA
>WMED01014537.1:0-13984 GCA_019650415.1 Pipa parva | reverse complement strand
CAGTAACCTCCCAGCCGGCTGGGGGGGCGGCACGGGATGGGGGGGGCCAATAGGGCCAGAGCCGGCTCTGCCCATAGTAAATCCGCTACAATTTCCTCATTGTAAAGTCCTGACAATTTTTTAATGTTAAGATTGCAACAATTTTCCCATAATAAAGTCGCGACTGCGACAATATTCTCATTATAAAGACACAACTGCGACAGTAGCAGCCTATTGCGACTGTTTTTATCTGGCAAATTCTCACCAATATGCAACAATTCAGGCTTTAGTGAATAACCCCCATTATGCCAACCAAAGAAGCAAATTGCTGGCAAACTAAACAAGCAGTTTATTGGGTTAACAGTCAGGCCACAGGAACCAAGTACAATCCCCAAACTCAGACAGGTCCACGTGGAGTTTATGGGGGAATTTCTAAAGGTCATCAATTCGTTTCGCTGCTTTTTGCAGCGTTATCGCTTGTTTTTTCTTTTTGCCCCATTTTCGATTTCTCTCAATTTGTGTAATGGCGGATAAAGTTTGTCAATATCTATAAATATCAATGGAGCTCCTTTTCCATCGACATCACTTATCTTTTTCGATGGGGACTTGTTCTAAGAAGTGTTCTAAACTGTCTCCATAGGAAATAATGGGATTTTCGTCACCCTCAACCAGGCGAACACTTTTCAGTGACAAAAATGGTCAGAAGGGGTTTAATAAATTTGATGCGTGCGATATCAATATTTTCAACCTAATTAAAGGTATATCGATATCGATATACCAGAAGAAAAGTTTCTTGATTTTTATAAAATTTCCCCTATATGTTATTGAATACGGGGGATGAATTCTATATATAACATTATTATTTGCCTGTTCCTTTCAGCAGTTGTATCTCACTTTCCGGATTAAGATTTAGGGACTTGTTTTAATAAGTGTGAATAGTTGCAGTTGCATAGAGTTCTGAATTGACATCTATTCCCCACTACCCCAAGTTCACTTATTGAGCAAACTCTCCAAAGTGGCGAATACATGACCAATTCGGGCATCTCCGATAGTCACGAACTAATGGAACTCTTCGCAACACTTTGAGTGTGCGCATGTATTTCTACTATTGACTAAGCGGAAGAGTGCGTTGAATAGGTGCGAAGGTATGAATGCGACTAGTGTCAGAAGTGACAATGGCAACTGCAACTAAGGGGGTTATTCACTAAAGTCTGAATTGTTGTGTATAGGTGCCAATTCACCAGATAAAGATAGTCGCAATAGGCTGCTGCTGTCGCAGTCACGTCTTTATAATGAGAATATTGTCGCAGTCGCGACTTTATTATAGGAAAATTGTCGCAATATTAACATTGAAAAATTGTCGCGACTTTACAATGGGGAAATTGTAGCAGATTTGCTATGGGAATCCGCTGTTTGCGAACTCGACAGTCGAATGCGCACCTTGGTGAATAACCCCCTAAGTGACAACATGACCTAAGGACAAGGTGACATAGAAATAGATAGAATATTCACAGAATACAGTTAGTGGGATATGGTGAGACTGACATCACTGCCCTTCAGTGCCGTACAGTGGTAGAGAGATAACTGTTTATGGGTATATTTAAATAGTAATTTTATGAAAACTGCATATCTTTAGTCACAACAAAATAATGCAGTAAATTTTATATGTGTATCAAACATGAAAAAAACTTTTTTTTTTTAACAATAATGAAATATTTGGGATTGAATATATCCCTTTAGGTATACAAGTCCCCCAGCAGGGCCCAAACTGTTTTACATGTTCAGTCTAACTAAGAAAGCAGATTGTTTTTTAGAGCATTTTAGTAAATTCACTGCAGCTTACTGAAGGTGAAATTTACTGAAGTCGAAAATGATTTTTTTTTTTTTTTTTTTTACTTTTTCGGTCTAAGATCAAGGGGAAAAGTTCAAAAATTAAGTAAAAAAAAACAGTGAAAAATGGGGACAGAAAGGTCTAAAATATACTTTTCCACCACTTCACCTGATTTTTGGGCAAATAAAAAAATCATTTTCGATTTTAGTAAATTTCCCCCCCCCCAGATTCCCTCTAGATTCACTTTATTGTGTAGTTAGTTAGATGATCCAGAGCGTGGCCTAATGAAGACATTTCCAAAAACTACAAGAACACACAGCTGCGCACCTTCAGCAGTCAATGGGCAGCTAATCCATCTCCCCGAGTGGACATCCCTTATTGAATTAACTTGGCCTAGGAAAAGGTAACTTCATTTTCATTTTGAAGTATACCGATGTGTCTGACTGTCGTTCCAATCCTCAAATTCATTGCTGTCATAATTTATAGCACCATTTTCCTCACTGTCTATTAATTCCAAACTCTTCCCCTAGAGACATAATAGCGAAGCAATCGTCTGCTGCACAGAGGTAGGGAAATCTGCACACAGTGTAGAGAATTCTATTCATGCTCATCCAAAGTATCTTACAGCAGTTATGAGTGTGCCAGATATGTAGATAGTGTTCCTTTGGACAGTCTCGCAGAAGATAGAGCGGGAGACAGTACTTTGCAGCTATAGAAGGCAATTTCTTCTTTTACGCCCACTCCCTTTCAGTCTTCCCAGACCATTCCTGGGATAATTTTTGTATAAATCTATTTTGTGGTCCTCATTGCTTTTTTATCTCTTTCAGCAGACTGAAAATCTGAGATGCTTGTTCCTTCCCTTCTTCCTGTTCCTCTGCTTTTATTGTGGCGATTCTGAAAGAAAGGAAAGCCAGCTGACAGCTGTGAATCCAACAGGCCGATATCTCTGGTGAATGGTGACATCAAACCTTTAGCCAATGTTCTGCCAACCAGACTCTTTTAAGGTATCTCAGGAGTGCACCTGGCCTGGATGTATGACAGATCATTTATTAACATAAATGCCTTCCAAGGCTTAAAGGGGAAAGTCTGCCATTTAAACTAACATTTATGAATTTCTCTTGAAGTGCAGTGTTTGTATGGTGGTAAAGTCTAATGTTTGTACATTCTCTCTATTGTTGTATATTCTCGTTTAATTATAGGAGTTGAGCTGTCATACTGCTTGCCTTTACAGATTCATTTTACATAGATATAAAGGGGTTCATTGACTAAAGTCCAAATTGTTGCGTAAAGGTGTGAATTCGCAAGCTAAAGATGGTCTCACTAGGACTGCTACTGTCTGAATATTGCTACTTTACTATGGGAATATTGTCGCAGTCGCAGATTTGCTACGGGAATCTGCTGTTTGAGAATTCGACAGACGAGAGCTCACTTTAGTCAATAACTCCCATAGACCATTAGGTGAATGCACTGAGAACTGCATGGTTTAATCATGTAAAAACAGGTTACACCTTGTTGTTTTGTGCCTGTTTTAATAATTTAAACTCATGATAAAATACATTATGGGCTTTAGTTTGCATAAAATCACACTGTTACCATACACATATTGCAGCAGGTGTATTATACTGTACATGTGTTAAAGGATAACAAAAGCTCGTCCAAGTTACGATTCACAGTGAATGATAACTAAGTGACCTGTGCTCAAAGTAAAATATATTTGATGGTTGTAACCTGACTTTCTGTGCTTAAAAAAAAGTGTGCTGCGAATCCCTATGGCATTTACTTGTTCCGACCACACTATCGCAAAACACGAGCGCTCCCCCACTTGGCATCGCATTTTGGCCGGTGTATGTATGCTCCGCAAAGAATGCAGCAAGATAGGAGGAGCCGCGGATGTCGGGTAAGTACAATAGAAAAGTACGTCTAGAATAGGGATGGCGAACCTATGTGCCAGAGAGGGTACGCAGAGTCCTCTCTGTGGCCACGTACGCCACCATTCCCTTCAGTGCAGACCATGGACCTGACCTGACAGTTTTTAGGCCAGCTCTGTGGCCTACACTGACAGAGTGCTCGCTCGCTAGGGAGCTCTCCTTCCCCGACGCAGGCGCGCTCCTCCCCTGACGCAGACGCGATGACATCACTGGTACAGCGCTGGCGAGTGCCAAAAAGGTTCTCCACCACTGGTGTAGAATATACGCCGGACTGAAATACACGGCGTATTTTCTAGATACTCTTTTTTAAAAACGCAGCGCATATATGCGCTGGTGTGAACCTAGCCTTAAAAAGATACAATTCTAACAATAGATTTTATTCTTTTATTTATTATCTATAGCACCATAGAAAACATTGGGACCAGATGGGTCTTGGCTGCTATCAGGAAAGATAAAAACAGGCAGAAAGCAATAAAATGTATAAATTTAACTTCAAAGATAACATTTTTATTTTTTTACAAGTGCTTTATTTGAATAACTGCAATGATATTCCTATTGGGAATCTTTAATGTTACTGGCCCTTTAACCAAACTATGCCTTTTGCCAGTAATAACAAAATCATTTTGTGCTGTTAATGCTGTAAAGATAAAAAGATTGTTAATTGCTTTCTGCATTCAGAATAACAAACACCTTTGCTTGTTAAACTCATCAACACCTGTTTATTGACTATTTTAATTCTAATTCTAAATGAGTGAATTCACATCCTTTGTATGCAGCTGCATATATTAAGTACGCCTTTAAAGTTTGGATTCTATGCAGGTAAACATCAGCGCCAGCAATGGATGAAATCAGTGAAATTTACTAAATTCAACATTTACAAAACTCGGAAAGGTCATTTTCGACCTTTTCAAGTTTATTCGATGTAAAAACTGCCGTTAAAAAATATCAGTTAATTTAAAAAAAAAATTTTTCTGATTGAAACAGTTCAATTAAAGTTTTTTGATCATTTTTTATGGAAAAGTAACTATACCTTGGCTACTTTTCCATAAAAAAAAAAAAAAAGACAAATATTTTGATCAGGAGAAAAAAAATCGATCGATATTTTTTTAAATTAAACAGTTTTTACATCAAATTTTCAAGTTTAGTAATAGGTTAAGGGCACTCCAGTAAATGTTAATTGGTTGAGGTTGATGGGAGTTAACATGCCAATATTATTATTATTTATTTGTTCTTATATAGCGCTACTATTTTACGCAGCGCTGTACAGAGATTCACCATTCACTTCAGTCCCTGCCCCATGGAGCTTACAATCTAGTTTTCCCTATTTTGTCACACATACACAGATGAATGTTTTTGGATTGTGGGAGGAAACCGGAGTGCATGGAGGAAACCCATGCAAGTGCGGGGAGAACATACAAACTCCATGCAGATGAAGTCCAGGGTGGAATTGAACCTAGAACCTCAGCGCTGCAAGGCAGCAGTGATAAACACTGAGCGACCACACTGCCCTTTAAGGCTGGATTCACAACATCACTTGTGTGAAAAAAAAATACGGCTCAATGAAAGCTGATGATACTTACCTAGTTCCGGACAAACCAGTGTATGATGCACATATGCTGGGTGCGGAACCCTGCGTGACGCATTTTGGACAGTGTATATACGCTGTGCCCAAAATGCAACACACAAGAAGTTATTTGAACACCGAGGGAGCGTTCATACTGTCGCTGGAAAGTACAATAGAAAAATATGCTTGGCGTATTTTTCTTTTTTTTTATTCACATGAGCGTATGATGTGCAGCACATCATACGCTCGTGTGACCCCAACCTAAAAGAGGAAGACATATTAAAGGATCACTTGGCCAAAACTGAAAAAAAAAAACGTATTTACTAAACGTTAGTAATTAGCAGAAATTAGCAAATGTGTGTTTTTTTTAGTTTTGGTGTGTTCCATTAAAGCAGTGGTTCTCAACCTAGTTGAGACCGCGATCCCCCCTAGACTGCCGTCACGCGTGATGTATTGAGTCCGACATCTTTGCATCACATGTCACGTGATGACATTCAGGCAAAACGTCATCACGTACGCGTGTCACGTGGTGACGTCGGGCCCAAACGTCATCACGTGACACGCGACGACGTTGGGCTTGATACGTCACCATGCAGGAACCATATATAAAGGGACCTCCAGTCTCTTCTGGCTTCAACAGCGTGTACGCGACCCTTGTGAGAGCGTCGTTCGACCCCCAAACGAGTCGCAACCCACAGGTTGAGAACCACTGCTTTAAAAGAAGAAGAAAAATATAAACAAGATGCAGGTGTACAGCCAAACTTGTGTGACTGATTAATATACAAAAGCACTGCGGGCTGCATTTTACAGAGTAATTCATCAGAAGGGGCAATCTTTTCTGGGGTCTAGTAACCATAGCAACCAATCAGCTTTAAGCACTCACTGGTATCAGGGAGCTATAAATGTAAGAGACAACTTCTGATTGGTTACTAGACTTCTGTAAAGTTTGCCCCATTGATGAATACCCAGTTAGCGTTTAAAAACTCAACGTTTTGCAAGTGTACATCGTACACCCAAGTTTTACATACATTTATACAGGTTGTTTTTTTTCTCAGAAATGTTGCTGAAAAGTCACCAGGCGTGAAACACTCGTATGGTCAGGCCTAAATGGGAATTCTGGTACATGTGCAGTTCTAGCCTATATCTATGGCCTGTACTGCTTTACTTTTAAATAACGGAAGGGCCAAAGTTTGACTAATCCACAGCTAGGAGACATTACAAAATCAGAATGTGTTCATTCGACTTCTGAAACTTTTACGGGTTGCTGCAGATTTACCGGCACCTGGGATTACTTAGAACAGAATAAGTTCCCCCAGGCATAGACACCATGCAGGGGGGAGGAGGAGGTGGTGGAGTGCAGATCTGTACAGCCTGCTGGATCATTTATAGAGATAAAAGTTATAGCACAGTTCCTTATTCACACCCTAGTGAGGCACACAATGCATGTAAATTACATTCTCTAACACTGGGGAGAGAAGCTGTCTTTTGCCTTTGAACTATACTGGAGAAACAGGACCTCTGTGGAGAATGTGCATTTGCACTATACAGGCCTGGGCTGTTTTAAATGAGATCCTCTGGATTGTTTTCCACAGTTCTCAGGTGAGATCAGCCTGAGGCTTCGCATAGGAAGTGTAGAACCTGATGGTAGATAAGATCCATCTGTTCTGTCTATGCCTGCTTTTAGGGAAAAATTGCATCCTTAGCATTAATGTTCAGATTAGCATTATGTTAACCCTAAACAAAATTATGTTCTTTTTCTTTTTTTCTTTTGTTCTTTCCTGTATAGAACCTTTGCCATCTCTTTAAATCAAAGCAGCATTACGCCAAGAGGCAATTTAAATCTTTGGTTCTTACACCAAGGGAGCTAACCATCTAATTTTCTGCCTACCAGCTAGAGACAATTTAACTGCCAACAGGTTTCTAGACTGTAGGAGGCAACCTGGGCGAGAACTGTACAAACACACGCAATGCATTAATAAACCCAAGGTGGTAAAAAAGCCAACTATTTCAGAAATAATTTCATTTTCAAAGCAGTACCGTTTTAAAAGTGCTCTGTGAAGGGTTGCCAGTAATATACTGCATGGCTAATTAGCAATCAGTTCAGATGCGTAGTGCATTGGATTATATGCAAGCAAGTGAAAGGCCTTGGAACTAATTATTGAAAGGCCACTCTGCATGGGTAATTTAAGTGGTACAATTTTGAAAGAAGCTGAAAAGGCATCAACTAAAATGAAGCCAAGGGTATTCATTACACAGGTGCCTGCATTGGTTCTGAAGTGCTTTCCTAATTAGCCTGAATCAGGTTAGATTACAGCTGGAAAGTACAGAATTTTATTTTGTTTTCATGTAATATTGTTCACTGTGGAAGTTATAAGCTGCTTAGACAATATATAAGTATGCAGAGAGAATTTCTATCCAGCTAGAGATGGTATCCGATAGCAGAGGCATTGCACCTAAAATCACTTCCAAAATAAAAATGCGGCATTGTAGAAATTCCTGAAATGCAGTTGTTTTCCCTATTAACTGGTACATAGGATAGGATCCCCATGTTAAAGTGATAAGGGTTAAGATGATGTCTGACCAGTGACAGACAGTACATATTACCTGCTCAGGAAGAGAAGCAACACTGATGGCCAGTTAGAGGAAGCAGAAATATGCCTGTCCTGTGGTCAGTGCAATACAATAATCTGCACCTTCCAGTTAAGGTTGGAGCTGTCTCCCCTACTGAAGTCTTTTACTATGGGGCATGTTTTGAGGGTATGTATAAAAATTCCCAGACATTAGATATTCATGCTTGGGCAGTTAATATTGTATTCCCCCTCTACAAGTACTACTATAATCCTCTGGAAGGGGGTGAGGGGTCCAGTATCCTCTTCCCCCCTCCCCACCAGGCTGGCTGTTTCCCAGGGACACAGTGATATCCCATGGCTGTAGGGGGCAGATCCAAATGAATCCCGCCTCCCTTGAAACATCACATCCCAAAAAAAAAAAAAGGAAAGAAAAAAAAAGAGAAAGAGAGCATAGGCTTTCCAGAGCCCAGCGCAAAACAGCTGTGCTGCAGGGATGCCCTGGTTAGGCAGCCCCACGTTGCTCCTATGGGTGCTGGCCATAGGGATGGTCCTTGTAGGACACGGGCAGGAATTCCTGGACTACTCCTATGATTTGCAGGAGGTGGAAGAAAACATAGATTACAAAGACCCCTGCAAAGCTGGTAAGGGGGGAGAAAAAGAGGAGGAGAAGGGAGGGAGAGAAAGAGGGGATAGTGTGAGAGAGGAGGGGGAGAGAGTTAGGGAAAGGGGGGAAGGGATGAAAGAGAACTTTGGACAGTTCAGCTGAGACTTTAGCTCTGTGCAGCTGTGTGTATTTCAGAAAGTTGGAGTGTGTGAAGCCATTTCTTAGTGTGTGTCTTAGTGGGGCAGTTTGCACATTGTATTTAATCCCATTTCAGGATGGGTTGGTGTGGTTTCAGTAACAGCAGGTATCTAATTGGACTGGCTTTGTACCTGTACTAGCTTCTCCCATCTGTGTATTACATGCCTCCTCTCTGTGTATTACATGCCGCCCCTCTGTGTATTACATACAGCCTCTCTGTGTATTACATACAGCCTCTCTGTGTATTACATACAGCCCCTCTGTGTATTACATGCCGCCCCTCTGTGTATTACATACCGCCTCTCTGTGTATTACATGCCGCCTCTCTGTGTATTACATGCCGCCCCTCTGTGTATTATATGTATGCAGTTGGCATGGTTAGTTTTGTATGTTACAGTAATTAATCCAGCACGTGTTGTTTCCATGATGAGTTTCATCTTTTGCTTGATGAGACATGTTGGAAATATATATATATATATATATATATATATATATATATATATATGGGGGGTGGGTGGGGGGATTTGCCACACAGTTGAGTGTGATAGACAACCTGACAGGTAACACATTTTATTAGCCGGCATTGATAACTGTGTTCTAGCCATTTGGCTGTGGATCTGTTGCAGAGTTCTATAGGAAGGACTTGACTCTGAGACTTGTAGTTTAACAGTTAAAGAGCCACAGACTGCATTCCTTTCTATGTATCTACTTGTTGATGTGTGTGTGAAAGATGTTTACACAATTATAAGAAATGCATTACTCACCTTACACTGTGACCCAGTGTAAAACACTGTTTTTTTTTTCACTTTTAATATTGCGTGTGGAGCCGTGTATACACGCATACATAGAGTAAAAGGCAATTGTAAACGTAAGCACATTGCATCCATATCACATGCATTCTGATGGATGCTTATAAAAGCAAAATACACCAGGGATACAACATACACTGACACTCTACACACCGCTGCTCCATACTTGCACATATTATAGTTCACACACACAGGGTGACACATAGACTGCTTCTCTCTCCCCTCCCCACACATGCAGAAAGAATCAGTGCCACATAAACACAAAGAGAGACACGCAGACACACGCACACTGACACACTCATTCATACTTAACTTTGTGAATCACGAACAATGACTCATGCTTTGTATGGAATACACAAACAGGCACAACACACAAAGGTCCATTGGGTCACACGTTCATAGATATATCTGGAGAAATAGAACTTAAAGGAACAGTAGTGACAAAAAAAAATAAGCCTCATATGGACTTAAGCCTTCAATACACTTCCAAGCGCTCTCTAAGATTGCTGGAAAGTGTAAAGTTTAAATTGTACACATACAAGTAATTTGTTTACTTGTTATCTGAAATCAATAGCACTGGGTGGGTTTCTTCTTATGCAGTATTTGCTATATCAAACACAAAGCAATAAAACAAAGTATAGGCTTTCACACTTACAAAGTATTAAGGTGGTATTATTATTATTATTATTATTATTATTATTATTGCTTAAAGATATGCTGTTTTCATAAAAATGTCATTTATAGGTACCATTGTTTGCTTTGGCACAGGGATTTACCTTTAAGCATCTTTAGCACCATGGTCTGAATCTGGCTATATTTATATGTAAAGACAGTCTGTATCACAGTCATAAAGTAAGACTGCAATGCTGTTAAGGAATCAGTAAGCAAATCATCTTTTTAAGCTTAAAAAGTTCCATAACTGTATTTATGAATTAAAAGTAAATCTTTTTTTTTTTTTTTTAAATTGGTTATCCAATATATTCATATTTTTCTCTAGAAATAAATGCCATGCCATGGCAAACCAATACAAACCCATTTTGGCATTACTTTTTTCTTTATTGTAATGCTTCACTTTACTGCCAGAAAATGTTTGTAATTTCATCATAATTGTAACTGCAAATGTAAATTGAGTGTTAGAGGACCTATATGTGCCAGATTGTTTTCTACGTGAATATGAAATCTGAGGTGGGGGTGGTCATTTATGAATCCAGTCATTGGTGAAACTAGAGCAACTGCCTGGGCTCAGTTACCATGCATTTGTATACTGTCTATGGTGTACTTGAGATGTTGTTAGCACAGTCGCTCTAGTGTATTTGTGTTACACAGGAATATGATACATTGGTGTATGATGGGCATAAACAGAATAATCAGGAGATTGGCTCAAAAAAGTGGGGGCATTGTTAGCGAAAGAGTTTATTGTCCAAAACATTTAAGGCCTTATTCATGAAATTCCCATTTATCCACCACTTACCGTTCTTCGCATATTCAGCAAACTCTGTGATGTGAAGAGTTTATAACCAATTCAGACATTTACAGCAGTCTTGGAGTCACCGAGCTCTTCACATCACTTTGCGTGCGCATGTTCATCAAGCGTCTGAGTCTGTCACTTTAGCGAATTTGACAAGGCCTATTGTGTCAAATTCACCAGATTAAAGCGTTGAATTAGGGGGCTGGTGGCAGGGCTGCTACTGTTTGACTGACTACGCCGCACTATGCAAGAGACCCTGTCACTTTTTCACTATGAGGGTTCTCTGTTTAGTGAATATGGAGTAGAGAAGTCGCAGCTATTGGAGTGTAGCGAACCAAAGGGAATTCTCACTTTGATTAATAAGCCATTTAGGGGGTTATTCACTAAGGTGCGAATTCTCATAGCAAATCCGTGACAATTTCCCCATTGTAAAGTCGTGACAATTTTTTAATGTTAAGATTGCGACAATTTTCTCATAATAAAGTCGCGACTGCAACAATATTCTCATTATAAAGACGCGACTGCGACAGTAGCAGCCTATTGCGACTGTCTTTATCTGGCGAATTCTCACATATTCACAACAATTCGGACTTTAGTGAATAACCCCCTTTAATTTTCTGTGTACAGTAAGCAGGAGCTAATGATTGGGATGTCTTTCCCTACCTGAAAAGCTGCACACTGGTGTGAAGGTGATAAATATTATAGATATATAATACATTTGCATTACTTATTATTACATTATTTTTTTTATTCATTCTGGGTAGGGTGACCAGTGACCCAGGAGATTTTTCTCCTAATTCAATAAAACTTAATAGCAATTCCATACATAGTAAATAATAAAGCAAATAAAAATATGAATTGGTCGCTGATTTGAAATTCATTTTCTGTCTTTGTGTGTTTATAAAACTTCTGGTGTGTTGCATTGACTGTAAAAGTCTTTCCAGCTGGCAGTGTGTGTGATTATGATTTAGACTGGAACAACATGAACTTTTCTGGACTTTTGCTCTGGATACCACAGATTGAAGATAAATCCCTTTTCTTTATATTTTTCTAACATTTATAATGTTATAATTTTATAGCATTTTTAGCTAGCTTATGTGTGTCTATGTAAATCTCCTGTATAACCAGTCTGTGCCTGTGTACTGACTGTATTCATTTACACAACAGCCTCTATTTAAACAAATTTCCCATTGCCTCTTTCAGATATGTTAAAGGGGAACTATAATGGTAAACAATACGTTCTTGATTGATTTTGTACTGCTGCTAGATCAGTATTTATCTGATGATCCTCAGCCCAGGATCTGATTGTTCTGGGCATGCACAGTCAGCTAGTTTCACCAAAATTAGAGGGGGCGGGCCTATGTGAGGGACCAATGTCATTTACATAGATCCGGAAGTGAGCAGGAGTGACAATGTATTCATCTGATGATCCTGGGCTGAGGGTTGTCAAATTAATTAGGTAAGTATTGTTTACCACTATAGCCCCCTTTAAATGCCAGCCAGTCAGCCTGCCTGTGCTTAGATGTATAGCTCTAGTGCAAGGGTTGTGAACCTTTTTGGCTGAAAGAGCCATGAACGCCACATATTTGAAAATGTAATTCCACGAGAGCCTTACAATACAACCCCCCTCTCACTCTGTGCCTCCCCACAACCCCCCTTCAACTTCCTGCCGCTCACTGGAAGATATATCATTGCTTGGGGGGAGGAATGCTATAGCACTCAGCTCTACAGCAGACAGAGCCCGACCACGGAGGAGGTAGGTAGGGCTGGGGAAAAGGAGGGGGACAAGCACTAAGATAGTGCCTCCCTCCTGCAGTGCCCTTGGCGGCTGCCTACCCCTTGGCCCAGCCCTGTCTGCGAGCCAGATGCAGCCATCAAAAGAGCCACAGGTTCCCGACCTCTGCTCTAGTGTAACAGGAGTTGGGAATAGTTTCAGAGTTCTTTATTTCAATGTATAATGAGACTTACCAATGTAGCTCACATCCTTAAGCAGAGGCTTGCTGGCATTTAGCATTCCAGCTAACCTGTGACTTTATCTCTCCTTTAAGGAGAATCAGGAAATATGAACCTTTATATCCCTGATGCCCACTTACTCATTGTGTCACTGCACCATTTGTTTATACTAGTGGTTTATTTCTGTACTGATGTAGCATAATGAAACAGTGCTTCAGTTTGAGCTGTAAGTGACAATTAAAGGGTAACTAAAGATTCAGTATTATTCACTAAAGTCCAAATTATTGCATAAAGGTGCGAATTCACCACTTCCCCACATTTGCATATTCAGCAAACTCTGTGATGGTGATGTGGCTAATTCGCCAGCTAAGGACAGTTGCACACTACACAATAGACTGCTACTGATGGAGATGCAAATTCGCTATGGGAATACTGACACAGTGGCAAATTTGCTATGGAAATAATCTGTTTAGTGAATAAGGAGTAGAGAATCAGAGAGTAGCAACCCAAAGTGATGATAATTCACTTCGCCAATAAAATTCTCACTTTGATCAATATTCCCCAAAGAGTGTAGCCTTTACTATATTTAGTACCTGGACTGAAGGCATGCACTAGTTCCAGCCTCCCATTCATATTGAGGCTGAATTTGGAGGCTGTAGTTCCACTCTAGGTTACTGCTTCTGTGACATGCAGCGGATAAATCATCAATACTATAGCAGTTGCAAGTATTTGCTTGAGTTTAGGCAGAAGGTGCCTTTGAATCTCCACGTGAACTATGGTTCTGTAAAATTGCTCACTGCGGTAAATTTGTTTTAATCATTTTAATACTCAGTATGTAGAAATGTAAAATGTCATCATACTATTATTTTCTCCTTGTCACAGACTAGTTAACATTTCTAGCCTTGGCCGTTTAAGACTCTTAATTCTCACCTTTTATTAACACACTGAGAATGTAGAATTGTCCAGTGCTGCGTAACCTAGCAACCTTTCAAAAATTCACTTTGATTCATGTGCACATCCATAAAGACTTCCTCGTGCTTTATCCTTCTGACACTTAGATTAAAGTGCACCTGTCACCTC
>WMED01014536.1:0-13985 GCA_019650415.1 Pipa parva | reverse complement strand
CTTTCTGATTGATTCTTTTGTGTCTCCTATGCTAATGACGCCTCTTCTCCTGTCCCGCTCAGGGTGGGGGTGCCTCAAAGCTTGGTCCTTGGCCCCCTTCTGTTCTCCCTGTACACTCCTTCCTTGGGTGATGTTTTCAAATCATTTGGTCTTCAGTATCACTTGTATGCGGATGATACCCAAATTTACTTGTCTGCTCCTGTGTTATCAAGGGAAATACAGACTCAAATTTCTAGCTGTCTCCAGGCAATCTCCTCTTATATGGCTAAGCGCAAGCTCAAATTAAATCTCGTTAAAACGGAATTGATATTTCCACCCAAACATGGACCTACTCCTACCTTCTCCATTCTAGTTGATGGTGCGATAATCAACCCCTTAACCACTGTTTGTTTTCTTGGAATGACTTTTGACTCTTCCCTTTTCTTCACTAAGCAAATCTCTACCACTGCTAAAACTTGTCGATTTTTCCTTTGCAACATTGCCAAGATCTGCCCCTTTTTCTCTCAGACCACTACTAACTCCCTCTTCCACACTCTCTTCCTATCCAACTTGGAATACTACAATGTTCTTGTGGCCTTTCCAACTTCCCACCTTTCTCTGCTTCAGTCTATCCTAAAATCTTCTGACAGAATTCTGTCTCTCTCCCCCTCCTCCCAATCTCTCTCTTTTCCTTGGCTCCCCATTAGAAAAATAATTATTCATAGTGTACTCCTTTTGACATTTCAAGCACTTCACTCCGTTGCCCCTCCCTACTTTTCCTCATTCATATGCCCATACATTCCTTGAAGTCAACTGCTCTTCTCCCAAAGCAACCAGCTTTGCATGCCACATAACAATACTGCCCTTTCTCTTCTTAATTCCTTTTCTCTTTCTTCCCCTCACATCTGGAATTCTATACCCCTTTATCTTCACCAGGAACATTCCCTCCGCACTTTTAAAACCAAGCTAAAATCCTACCTTATGGAGCACTAGCACTGCTTTTTGTAAATATTACATTGTATCTTTAATTAACTATTTATGCTTAGTATTTATATATGTATGTGTATATATATCTTCATTTTTTTACTTATGCATTTATAGACCAGTGTCCCAGCTGTTACAGCTCTTGTTACCCTTCTATTTGTGTATGTAAGTCTTCCTCCCACATAGATTGTAAGCTCTATGGGGCAGGGACCTCCATCCTCTTGTGCCAACCACAACCTGGCACTTAAAGTGATTTTATGCTTGTAAGTTACTCACTTGTTAATGTGTAATGCACTTTTCCCATGTCTGTATTATATTTATATTGCTGAATTGTACAGCGCTGTGTAAATATGTGGCGCTTTATAAATAAAATTATACATACAAACATAACAGTTAAACCTTAAACCTGACAGAATAAGCCACTGGGTCAAATTCTAATGGGATTTCCTAAATCTGGTGGAAAAAAACAATAAGAAAGCACTGGTTTGATTGAACAGAAATACTCTGGATTTTTTTTCTCACCCATTGCCACATTCATCTTCATGTGTGCCTGCTTATGAAGTATTTATAAATCATTTTTCATGCTCACAAAAAATTAATATCAAGCCTGCAGTTATTTAAAACAAGTGGGGATTCTCTATTCGAGCCAGTAACAAAAAGCATTTTGGGTGTGCACACTTTATGTTTTATTTAATAAGCATTAATAATAATAGTATTAATGTCATAAAACACAAAGACAATTGATTCATAAAAAAGAGCTTCTCCTTTTTTTGTGCCTTAAGAACAAACTGAAAGAATATAGTGTATTTATTAGAGATAGATTAAGGCATAGAGGGGCCCTAGGCAGGTAAGTGCTTAGGGACCAACCTTTCTCCAACTACACACCTAAGCTTTTATGGCCAGGAACAGTGGCTGGGCCCCCTAACATTGACTAAGCCCTGGGCAGCAATCTAGAGCCCTTTTTCCATGATTGAACTGATGGGTATTTTGGAAAGATATTGACATATTTGAGGTGTAAATATTCTGAATTCCCCAAACATAATTAAACTTTAGAATTGCTGTTTTTAAAATGTTCTTGCCTTCGCAGCAATCACTCCTTTTATTGCTCTCTGATCTGATGATGTGGCTGTGGACGCATTTACTTTTTCTATGGCTTAAAATCCTCTCTAAAAACTGTCCTGTCAGTCTGAGCTACACATTACCCAAATGACCTGTTAAATAACAGAATTTAAAATACAAATATAGACCATTTTCCATTGATAATTACTGTCAATACCATCTAGCATATACATAAATATACATTAGAAAAGACAAATATATACGTCAAGTAAAAAGCAGAAGCACAAATCATACAGTATTAGTAAAATATACAGCAATAATCCCTTAGAGACCAACCCCTTGTTGCCTATATAAATGTACAATTATAAGACATTATAAGGTCATTTCAACCTGTTTGATCTGTTCAAATTTGCTTCATCACCATTCAATGCATATTTTTTTTTTTTACTGTTATTTTTTTGTTCGATGCACTTAATGATTTGAACGATTTATATAAAGTCAAAAAATGGCAATATCAAAAAAATACTGACGTGAAACTGTCAAAATGTGCAGTGTTTTCTATGACAGGTCCTGTTGCATTTTCAATCAATATCGCTGATATTTTCAGCTGGTAATTTTATCTGACTTAGGCTAAGGCTTAATCTGACTAGGCTAAATTGCTAGAGTTTATTGTATTCTAAAACAGGCGTATGCTATTTGGCGATGAGATTGGTCTTATCGAGCGCTATAAATATCAATATCTGTGATATTGATATAATAGCGCTGTATACTGCGATTTTACCAGCGCTAAAAGAGTAAAAACTGTTTTTGACTTTTAGAAATATCCCCCATAATACCGCTCCAAAACTAGCAAACCAAGAGTGACCATTTCACTAATATTCAGCTAGTCAAATATAAAAGTGCACGTCTCGCACAAAGCACACAGATATAATCTATCTTACAAATAATATAATGAATCACATGGAGCAATTTCTTGCAGTGAATACAAATGCCCTCCTGAAACATTCCTTTCTCATATATTCTATGTATTAAGCAATTAAATCAGAGAGAAAAAAAAAAAAGAGAGAACAATGTAACATTAATAATTCTACAAATGCAGGATATGAACAAAGTACAAGATAATTTTACTATAATCGTTTATGACATTTTGCCAACATATTGAGCAGTGCTGTAAAATTGAGACACTAAATTAATCGCCGTGACAACATTTTCTAATTTCAAAGTGACATAAATAAAAATGATCAAGGACCCTGTCAAAGATAATGAACAATCTAGACACATGGGACGGAAACATGTGGTTGTCTAGCTGATATAAAAACTACTACTCCCATCATTTGTAGATATTCTGTGAACCCGTGGTAATGTACTGGAACCTGTTCATTAGTCTCAAACGCAAAATACATTTCTGCATTCAATAAGAATTAAGTCACTGTGCAATGCACCATCGGAAAAAAAAGAAGAAATAGTTCCATTGAAGGGGAACTAAATCTTGAGAACAAATTTAGGCTAGAAATAATGTACTATGTGCAAAAGGTTAACTGTATTAGCTCAAAGGTGATCAGTCCTATAACAGTGAGGCCAGTAGCTATATAGTTGCCCCTGGAGTTAGCCATCTTTATAACCTTAGCAAGCCTTTATCCTTCGTTCAGTTTCACAGCATAAGCTTGCTCTGTGGGCGAAATTTATAAAGGGCGAAATTTAAATTCTGATCGCACGTGTGGAAATTTTTTCGCACGATTGGAATTTATTTTCCGCACGATTTGGAATTTTTACCGCACGAATGGAAATCGATCGAAATTCCGCACGCGCGATCGGAAAGCGATCGTGCGGTAAAAATTCCGTACATGTGGTAAAAATTCTGCACGTGCGGAAAAATTCCGCATTTAATAAATTTCGCCCTGTAATGGGAGAAAATAGGACTAGAAGTCAGGTTACAACTGTTAAATAAATCTGAATTTGAACCCTCGGATATTAAGGTACCATACATTATAGTACGCTATATGATCATCTTTTAATAAGGATTGTGAATGCTCTATCTGCAGTTTAATGTTTTCATATTATGAATTTATCTGAAAATAACTATACCCCTCCCCCATGCTAATGTGCTCTGATGCATACTATGTACTGCAATTGAAACAGTGAAATTAGTGACATACTAATTAACAAAAAACAGCGCGAAAGAACAATGTAAAAACAATATAAAAAATATATGATAAATTCTTTTGACAATACTGTCCAAAAATATTAATATAGTCACTTCTTGATGCAATCCTCTTCAATAGATGATGGTAATCAATACAGTGGAGTAGTTTGTAACATGCTACAAACTACTCCAATGTACTGCAATAGTATTCGGTCCAGCTATGCAGTGTACAACCAATCTACTTTCCTATTACGTGTATTACGTAGGTGTTGGTTTTAAGTGGATGGCGTTACAAGATCTTAATTTTTTTTCAATAAAAATTAACTTACAAAATACAAGATGTGTGGCGAATAAGCAAAGTAATTACTAGCATTACACATGATTAGCTGCAGCGTGGAGTTCCATCATCACACTAAATACAGACTACATTATCTTTTTATAGCAAGTTACAATATTAAAATGTGTCCTGCAGTGCAATTAAAAGTGCAGATACACAGATGAAATACAATACTTAAAGGTGCCTGATTAAAGGGATGATATGGTACAAATATTTGGGAGAAGGAATTAAAAACACATGCTACAGGACTCCATTGACTAGCGGACTTGTGCACATGTGCTAAGTAGTAAGTAGAGCAAAAATGTCCGGTGGAGAGTACCTTTTCATGGAAAACTGCCCAGTACACGTCAAACACATTTCCTGGTGAGGGAGTTTATCAGTGCTGCCAACTCAGTCATTCTGCTTCACATGAAACATCTATTGCGGAGGACTATAGTTCCCCTTTAAGAAACACCCCTAGGGTAAAATTTATTAAACTCGGAAAAGCCGTTTGTGCTTTTCTGAGTTTAATAACTCGGGAGAATGCTTTGAAGTTTCTCCCGGTAAGTATCGCGAGATTTGACTCGTGCAATACTTGCCGTGACAAACTTTTTAAATTAAATATATCCATGGAAAGGTAGCTATACTGTATGGCTACCTTTCCATGGATATATTTAATTAAAAAAAGTTTCTGACGGTAAGTATCGCACGATGCAAATCTCGGGATACTTACCGGGAGAAAGCATTCCCCCGATTAAACTCGAAAAAGCTTTTTCAAGTTTAATAAATTTCACCCGTATACAGTCTTAATAATCTTTTAAGTTATTCTTTAATGGATTGCAGTCATTTGTGCCTAAAACACAAGAAAAATGTACTGGTAATGCAAAAAAAATTTTTATATCGGAAAGTGTACTTTTACAGCATTATACACCTAACTCAATCAAAAAAAGATTAAAGAGCATATTATATCTTTATATGAAGCAGCTTTCATATTTTACCTTTCTACTATTTCAGCTAAAATTAAAATTTTGTGTCAGTTGTTTTAAACCTTCATCTGGAAGGCAATTTGCTTATATTAATTGTAAAACTAGGCAACATCAATTTAATCCAACGGTATTAATAAATGAGGTGAAAGTATAAGGCGTGTAACGTACGATGGATAGTAACCTCTCTTTCATTAATGGAGATAATTGTGTTAGATAGGGACTCATCAGGAATGGATATTTTAAATAACGGAAACCTTTTATCATTCTAGCTAATTTCAGTGTAATGTTTATTTAAATGACAATAACACCACAAAATTAAACATTTCAATTTTCATTAGCACAGCAGTTATGTAAGAAAAACAGCAATGTTTAATGGGGAATTCATTCATTTTATGGCTTTGTGTCTGTTTATATCTTTACTGATGGTATCCATGCTGTATGCGTTTGTTAAACAGGCCTCAACCAGCCCCACTGATTTCTAGGCTGCTTTATATAATACTAATTCAGGGAAGCACCCAAGAAAGACAATTTAAAAAGTTAATTCTACTTAATAACTACTAAAGTTATTCTGCTTTATAGTCACAATTTAGATTTTTTTAGGAAGCGTTGATTAATTGTATCGTAACTGGAAAGTCATATGAGGCATTTTCATTTTTTCGTGTGGCTGTTTTATTAAGATATCTCCAACACAAATTGATACATGTCTGAAAAACCAAACTCATAAAAAATTAATCTAGAAAGGACCGATCCGCGCAGAAAGAACCATCTGCTATAAACGGCCTTTATTTTAATTATATGACGCTACAATGGAAAAACGGCTGCAGATAAACTATTGGCACTGCCACTCTTCTATTAATAATGCACCATTTCTGTCACAAAACTGACGAGATACAAATATTTTGGTATCTACATATCTGTTTTCTAGGGGTGCAGTGGAATAAAGCACAAAAAAGCAGAAGCAAATTAACAAGTTGAAGCTTATTCTTCACAGATATCCTTAAATGGCCCAACAATATTATTAACACCTATAGGAAATATTTGATTTCAAGGTCCTTGATTTTGGCACTCTAATAACCTGTGGTGTATTGAAGGAAGCTTGTAATAAGTATCACTCATTCTCTCTCTGTCTGAAAGTCTCTTTCATGTCACAGCATGTACCACAATAATCACTGAGAAAAGGAAGAAAGTAGGCATTTAAGAATTATACATCACAGGGGACAGGAAAGACATTTAGTAACAAATGTGTAGCGGGTGCAGTAAGTAGTAAAAAGAGCAACAAGCACTGTAAAAACAGGGTAAAGATTAGCTCTGAGAAAAAGGTAGGAACTGATGGCTATAGAAAACCCAACTGCTATGACATAATGTAAGCATATGGAAAGATAAAGATGGAAGCATTGGTCCTTGAAAAGAAAATATGCTTGTTACAGGGTGGTTGTTACTGTCAGTGGTGGAACTGCGACGCGGGGCAGGGGGGCCGGCTGCGAGGTGGGGGGGGCGCAGGGGGAGTGGGCGGAGGTTGGCCTAGGGCGCCAATAGGACCAGAACCGGCACTGTAAATGAGTATAGAATTCCAGATGTGGGGGACAGAAAGAGAAAAGAATTTGAGATGAGAAAGGGTATTATTGGTAAGTGGCATGCAAAGCTGTTTGCTTGGGATATGGACATGTGATATGTCAGCCATGGATGTTCTGTGCTAGCCACCTTAGCTTTAGCGTCACCATCTTAAACTTTATGTAACCTTTTAGCTGTAGCTGGAACCTTGTTTCTGGAATTTGAGGAAAACAAGATATCACAATGTTTTACGGCTTGTGTGTGAAGGGGGGCAGAGAAGAGGTGCATGGCTTATCTGAGTGATGGCCTTCTGAATACATTCACAAAACTTAGAATAACATTATATTAGAGTTTAATTAGCTGGATGTTATAGCCCAGATATGTATTTAGAGGTTTATAATACTTATCTAACAACCAATAGATTCAGAGAATTATAATCTATAACCAATAGTTTTAGAGAAGTTATATCCCGTCCCATGTGGGACTGTACCTTCTTTGTTCTAGCTTATGGAAAAAGTATAAAAGTGTGTGCTGTCAATCAATAAAGTAGATTAATTCCAAAGAGAAGCGCATGTGTGTATGTCTGTGGATGGCCTACACTGCAAACTAGTCTGATTTGCGACTATACTATCATGCCGACTATCTTCTGCTCTGCAATCCTCTTCACCTCCTGTTTATGCTCACAAGCAGAATTTTGATGTAAAATTGCAACACCTACCTCAGAATCACCCCTACATAAAATGAGCTTTAGTTGTTAGGAAACGTTTGGTTAGGAGACATACTTACCCGCATTCTCTCATTATGGTTAGGCATCTGTTGTGGTCACCATCTTCCCTGGGGCCAGTTGGTCGCAGGCGTCGCATGCAGTTGGCACCTAAATCCCCTTCGGTGTACAACGTAAACGGATGCAGTTATGGCGTGGTGGATGCGTTCACGTACAGGCTCCAATATAAAACAGCCAGACACTAAGGCCTCTGCCCAATTAAAGAGCTCTTTATATACTTGGGTGTGTTTATATCCTGTTCTGACTTCCTGTGCATGACTCTGGCCTGTACCTCATTTAAGATAATATTCTGCCTGCCTAGATCTTTAGCTTTGTCCACTGACCCTGACTCTTTGTTGTCTGCCATTACCCCTGGCTATTAGTCCTGACCATCTCTTCTCGTGTATATCAAGTAGTCTTAGGGGCCACAAACTGGGCATAGCACCGCAGCAAAGCCCTAACCTCCTTGTGAGGGCTCTAGGTGAACACCGGGTGTGGCTTAGATTCCGCTCCTTAGGTTGTACCCATTACTCGCATACTACATTGCTAGTAGCTGTGTCCACCTTCTCCTCACTGCAATACTGGTGCCCGTCCTGACATTAGTGCCCATTTAGCACCCTCTCTCTTTTCAACAGGAGCCAATTTCAGTTAAAGAGGTATGCTAAAAAATGGTACTAACAACATTCCCTGTACAGGCTCCATGTAATTTGATAATTTCACTATTTGTTAAATTTCCCCCTCAATCTGCTTCCATTTTTTCATCATCAGATGTATTTAGCTTAAGGTATGTTTTATATATGTTTATAATAGACATGAATCCACTTAGCGTTGCTACGACATCTGTGTTTATTATTATGAGTTTATAAGCTCATGACATGTTTTGGGCAAGGAAGCCCTTTATTAAATGTACACATTTGAAGTGCCATGCCAATCTAAATGGGAATTTTTACTTTTAGCTTGTTACTGGCACTTTAACTCTGGATTCAAATGCATGAACAGCAACTTATATGAAAGATAGATACCGAGTACCATTATAGTCAAGCATAAACATACTGTACTTGTAATTACCAAAGTAAAATTATAAAAGAAAAAAAAACCCTCTAGAAATCAAGAAATTCCCCACCAGGTAAAGTACAGCAGAGAACTGTTAAACTACAAGATAATTAAAGTTATTTAAATGTAGGTTGGCTTGATTGCTTGAACAACAAAATAAGTTTGCAGAAGAAAGGCCCATCATAATGAACATCTAAAAACCGTAATTGCATTAATCACACCTCCTCCCTGTAACACAAGGCACTCGTAAAATTCAGACTGTATGGACCTTAAGGTGTGACTGAAGGAGTCATCATTCTGAGAAGTAGCAGCAGAATACCTGGATTAATTTTTGGTCTTAGGGTCCTGGGTTCAATTCCACCCACAAGGAGCTGATGTGAATGACTAATCTCAGTAAAGTGTTGTGTAATTGTTATATGAACACTATAGCTATAAAAATATATACATTTTGTCTTTATTGTCATTGTACATTTGATTATATATTACAATGGCAGAACATAGAAAAAAAAATACACTGGATTAAAAAAAGTTCAAGAGAACATAAAGTGTGAGTTCCCAGCTGCAAAGAGCTTACGATCTAATCTTTTTGTATTCCTGTGTATCACACTATGTTATTAGCACAGACGGCTAGCAGTGTCCATGCAGTGCTGGGGTTATCATCATTTTCATGGAGTTTGTATGCTCTTTTGGTTGTTGTGTTGGTTTCTGTACAAGTTAAAAAATTTACCAAAAGGTTAGTAGGAAACGGACCAATGTGCCCGTAGTGTGTGATTGTGTAGAGGAATTAAATTGTAATGTTGTACTGAATTTCTGTAAAGCACTGTGTATATAAATACAATAAAGGAACATCTGCTCCCCTGACTTTCTAAGTAGAAGAGTCGTTCTTGTAACAGAATATGCTTGGCAGGGTCTGGGTTTTCCATTTATGTTTCCAATCTGCACAACAAGTGCTTTGCTGTGTAACCTGCAGAGCTACCTTAAATATTTCATAGGTATAATTATTAGCTAAATATTGCACTGCTTAAGGACTATGGCCCACTTGATGGTGAATTAATTGCAATGGGGAAATCATTTAATATGGTCTAGTAACCTATAGCAATTAATCAGAGGGGGCTTTATTTTTACTACCCCTCCCTATACAAGCTAACTGCTGATTGGATGCTATGGGTTACTAAACCTCAGTAAAGTATAGCACCTATTGATTAATTCTCTTGTAGTTTTTCAAGGGGTTTGCAGAATGCATTGAGCAGGATATAAATTCAATTACCTCTCTTCCACTGTATATTGCTTAAAAATTCAGGCACTGGCGTTTTTAGTGACAGAGAAAGTAAGTTAGAACTTGCTTAAGGCAGAAAAAAAACTATTCAATGACAAAACATCAAGTAGGCCAGTGACCTAAATGTTTGCATCAAAAGATAAGGAAGTCACCGTTTTTAACACTGGCAGTTGTAAGAGGTCATGTTCACTACTTATTATTAGAATGTACTGTCTATAGTCTGAAAGAACCAATGCACAATCCCACATGCAGGTTGGGTGGGATATTGGTTAACAACAGAGGGTTGGACTGACTGCCACACACACAAAAAAAAAAAGAAAATTTGCTATTTGGATTAGAATGCCAGTTATTCCTAGGCAGGACTACTAAAAATGTCATTAATGAAGCTGAATTTCTGATTTGTATTGGTTTACATTGTCTGTCTCTTTCTGCTGGTTACAATTAAATTAGTTTTCTGGAGCACTTCATGAATAGGTATTATCTAAATTTTACCAACATTTCTATAAGAAACAATAAGGCAAGGTAGGATTTGTTTACCTGACAGATAAACAAGTCTGCAACACAAGAAATAAACAAACACACAATAATACAAATCAGGAATTTACAGTAATCAGAGCCGGATTAACATCACTGGTGTTTGTAGTCACATAATGCCCGGCTTCTTTGCTCGCACACCGACTGCTTCTGCTCTGGTACAGCACGGAAATAAAAACATATCTCTTTCTATTTCAACTAAAGCTACTCAGTCGGTCTTTTGTAGCAGAACAGTTAAAATATTTCTTATTTGTTTCCAAGGAAACATGAACGACTTTGCTGGTTTTGGGACTTTAAAGAGCATCAGTGCTTCATTAGGTCCAAGGTCTATTTTCCAGACCATAAATACTTAAAACTGATTTTTAAATACCCAAGGTGAAAAGTGGAAAAGTTGGGAATACATTCTGCTATTTAAAAGTTACTTGGCATTTATTAATGCACTGCGACATCATAATGCTAGACAAAAATACAAATTAGGCAAATCTATTAGCTGTAACATCTATTCTTAGACAAAAAGCACTTCCATATCAGCAAAGTAAATATTAACAAACTTACCTTACAACTGTAGGATACAGCTCTGAAGTATAAATATATACCACATTGAAGGCAGCACTGACAGACAGTTTGCCAAATAAGGCAAGAACAGTTGGATTTATGAAATAACCTGAAATTAGAAAAGAAATATAGCTCCTTAATAGGTAAAGATTAAAGTAAACTAATATTGATTAACATTATTAGAAATCTGTTTGGTTTTTTTTTAATATGGAAACTATTTGTTCTTAACAACATGAAGAATAAAAGAAAGCAAATACTTGATTAAATTAACATTTACAGGTGTTTGCAACAGGTGCCACAGTGCCTCTGTATGTTAAAATATAGTGAAGCGATTAAGTTAACAGAGTAATATATAATGGGAAAACAGCAAAATACTGTTTCAGTAGTATTTAAAGGGTCTGGCACAAGGCATATTATAAAAACCAGGAAAGTTATTATAGATGCTTCATACCTCTGACCTTGTTTAAAGTGTAGACCAGACCCTATCCCACCCACTCCTATGTATTAGAATGTAGTTATTTACCCCTTTCCACCTGGTACTTTACCTATTGGGATATCAGAGTAAATGGAGAAAAAAACATACAAGGGGGTTTCAACTGACCCCTATTAATAAAAATATTGGTTAAACAATGTTTTATGTAATCAGTAAGACAACTGAGACATGTAGAAAGAATAAGTAGTAGAAAGAATAGAGGCCACAAACCATAGTAAAGGAAGCGAGAGAATGAGAATTGATTAGACGCTCCAACAAACTGAGGCTGATCTGACAGCAAAATTGGTGCAATGCAAAGCAAACCTAGGAAGGTGCCAAACTTGGGTACAAAACTGAATCAGTGAAGTAGCCCATTGATATCAATCAGCAAAAAGCTAATTGTTGATTGGTTGCAGTTTTTTACATCTGTTATAAATGTGCCCCAGTGACATGGGCAACTCAGTTTTTGAAAACTGTATTTATCGATACCTAAATAAAAGCAACTGTTCTTAAGAAAACAAATTGCTTTGTATTGTCATGTCCAACTCTACATGTAACGTAGAAGGACATTATGTTGCTATATCAAGTATGTATGATTATTAGAGTCAATGATAAACAGCACATAAATGCTAGATTTTCTTTATTACTCCAAATGAATTTCCCCAGCTTATTTGCAGTTTATTTTTATAACATAAACACTGATTTCACTACTTGTTCGTCTTCAAAGCAGGAAACTAAATCTTTCATTTAAAGTCATTAATGGGAAAAAAAAAAATAGCTATACATTTTCTGTTCCCTTCTCTCCCTCCATAGCAACAGTTTCTACAAGTAACCAAGAAGTCTCCATTAGGCTGGAACTCTTTGTTTGCATACAGCAATTGTAAAACAGCGTGAAGTGTTCATTTGCCCAAATTTTGCATTGGAAAAAGCCTGAGTATTGAGGCGGAAGAGCTTTAAAGATGTCTGAAGGTAGGAACAGTGAGGAGTCTTAAGAGACTCTTGTCATCTTTTTCTGTTCAAGTGATAACCACGGATGCAGCTAGAACAGTGTTAAGGAAAAATCAAAGAGCTTCTTCATCTTCTTGAGCTTTGTGTAACGTTTTACCCTTGATAAGGTTCATTTTTCTTCTTCTGTTAGTAAAGGAAAGTCTGATTTACAGGTTTCTTATGTTATAATCAGATAACAGATATTGATTTTCATAGGTTGAAAGAAACACCGAGTTCTGTCACATATCGTTAATGCACAAGGCATAAATGGGTTTTTTTTATGCACAACTGACTTGGGCCATGGCCACACTGGCTGTTTTGCAGCTGAGCTGTTTTTAATTAGGCTCATCCATGGTGCAGATCAAAATGGCTTGTGTGGCTTATCCCACAGGAAATAAAGGATACTATATTTCCAGCTCAACTACAAACCAGACAATGTGTCCCTGGCCTTAAAAACAAACCCCCCAAATGCAGGCTGCTATCCGAGTAGCACTAAAATCATAAACAGACATCTACATGATATACACTTATGATAATAATCATGGTATTGATTTTTTTTTTATCACATAGGGATGTTATGCAATAGAAGAACTCACAGCAGCGTCATGAATACTTTCCTTTAATATAATGTGTGTTTTCTGCATTTCCCTACAGCCTTCCATACAATCAAATGGATTTACTTTAGTTCAAACTTTGCTATAATTGTTAGACTTCCTAATAAATATAGGTGACATATTCAGCTCAGAAAGCAAAATGTATGCATGTTTAGCAAACAGACAAAATACAAAATTTATGTGTGGGTTTAAAGGTCATTTTATTGATTATGTATGTTTTAGTGAAAGATACTACACGCCCATAGGTTATTCTGCACAGAAAAAAACCCTTTTTATCAATATAGTACTTTGCTTGCCTTTGCTAAAATGATACAGGTATATCCGTATATTGTTGGAGCTAACATTTCATGTTGAGAAAGTTTACTTTGCTTTATTACTTACCTTATACAGAGCCGAATGATTACAGTCACAGCACGAACTGTGCTGTAATTAGTCGGCTCCTGATGCTTCTTTGCAGCGTGTTGGCGGACTGGCAGCCAGCGCCGCAGCTCCTCCCACCTTGCTTCACCTTGGGTGTTTCAGGGCTTAAGCATCATCACATTTATTGCAGGGGCCAATGAGAACGCTCCACTCAATGAGCGTGATGATATAGAAGCCGGTGAAGCAGGAAGAAGGAGCTGTGCACTGGCTTCTCAGTCAGCCAGCGCACTGTGCAGGAAGCATCGGGGGGAAGCATCGGGTGCCGGCTAATTACAGCACAGCTCATGCTGTGA
>WMED01014535.1:0-13985 GCA_019650415.1 Pipa parva | reverse complement strand
GGAAGGTAGAGTTTTGTAGACAGAGAAAGAGGTAGAATATAAAATTAAACCATAGGTTTACGGGATGAAGAGACCAGAAATAAATCTTGCTTAGTGGCTCCAGCACTCCAGTTCAACACTTAAATGAAGAGGAACTGAATGCTCGTGTCTTAATCTGCTATAGGTGCTTCTTTTTTAGCAAAACTGTGCTTTCCCCTCTCCAAATCACAACTATGCCACAACTCCAAATCACAACCTTCTGACTCCTCCGCAACTGTGAAAGTTACAATCACAGCGTTACTCCTGTCCCACAAATTGGCTAGTGCGATAATCTGCTCTAAACCCGCCACCTAACATCTGCATCCACTTCCCAGACAAGCATGCCTCTTAGTAACGGCCAACAATGCACTTCAGCTGTAAGTGGAACCACAGGAGGACGACTTACCTCAACTTGAAATCCAAGAACAAAGGCTTTGACAAAATCAGCGGCTTTTGTTATTGCACCAATATCTGTTGTTTCTTTACAAGTCTATAATTAAAATTAAAAAAAAAAAAAAAAAATTTTTATAACACTCTCACTTTCTATGACTTTGTATTTGTTTTCTCCTTTGCTAATTACAGTCATTTTAATCTGGCCATTAAACAGACCTCATCTTACTGTTTTCTACGGGACTTTAAATAAATACCATTTTTATAAGAATGCCTAAATAAGTTAAAATCAAAAAGGTGTTTTTATACAATATTCTTCTAAACGTCTCTGAAAAAATTTCATATATGCAGTAGGTATAAATGCAGCTAGGCCATTACTCTTCACACACAGTTAAACATATAATTCTTCTATAAAATAAATCCATTCTGTGCACAGTAATTTCTGTCTACCCAAAGTCTCTGCTGATTGGGACTTTTCCCACTACCACAAGCATGATAGACATTCTCATTGCACAAAGATACACCATGCAATGCAGATACTACCATGGAAGATAAAGTACTAAAACAACTAAGCTTTTTATAACAATGGGGGCATATTTATCAAGCAGTAAAGTGGGCAAAACTGAAAAATCAGCTAAAATGAAAATTTGGTGCAACCAACTGATAGGAAATATAAGAGCATTTCATGTTTCCCTCTGCCGACAAGCTTTCTGGAGATGAAATTTTTATTTTCCAGCAGGACTTGGCATCAGTCCACAAAAGTACCAATACCTGATTTAATAACCCCAGTATCACTGTGCTTGATTGGCCAGCAAACTCGCCAGATATTAACCCCATAGAGAATCTATGGAGTATTGTCAAGAGGAAGATGAGAAACACCAGACCCAACAATGCAGACGAGCTGATGGCTGCTATCAAAGCAACCTGGGCTTCCATAACACCTCTGCAGTGCCACCGGCTGATCGCCTCCATGCCAACACCGCATTAATGCAATCATTCATGCAAAAAAGCTCCGACCGAGTATTGAGTGCACTTACTGTACATACTTTTCATTTGGCCAATATTTCTGTGTTCCAAAAATTTTTTTTTACAGTTGGTCTTATATAGTATTCTAATTTTCTGAGATAATGATTTTTGGGTTTTCCTGGGCTGTAATCAGCCATAATCATCAAGATTAACATAAATAAACACTTGAAAAAGTTCTCTCTGTTTGTAATGACTGTATATATTACACGAGTTAACAATTTTTGAATTGAATTACTGAAAAAAAAACAAAAAAACTTTTGGCTGATATCCTAATTTATTGAGATGCACTAGTATGTGCAGCTGTTCCTCTAAGTTTCTAAAATATTCGTTTGTTAGTTATTATGCTTTTTCATAAAGTCATTCTATCACATATAACACAACACATATTTCTGTCACTTATTCCTGTATATGATCCCATAACAACTTCTCAAATATCTTACCTACAACAGAATTACTGCCTACAGGTTATATATTTACTAAGGTAAAACCTGTATCCAAAGTTGCATCTCCCATTCCACCTTCTCCATCTCCTAAAACCTTTATTTGCAACACACATGCCATTGATTGCCTAGCCTTTGCTAGTTCCCTGCCCTGCTCTGATCCTGATGCTTCTGATCCTTGACGTCAACTGCGCTCCTCCCAAAGCAACCCAATGTCACACACCAGTACTGCCCTTTCTCATCTTAAACCCTTCTCTCTTTCTGCCTCATACATCTTTACCCCTTTATCTTCGCCAGAAGCATTCCCTCTCTACTTTTAAAACCAAACTGAAATATTTCCTTATGGAGGACCAGCATTATTTATATGTATACAGTATGTTATTTCTTTCCTTAGCTATTTATGCTTATTATATGTATCTATTGAACAATGTTTCAACACATTGTTATTAGCACTTATTACCCCTCTATCTGTGTTTGTAATGTCTTCCTTCCACCTAGATTGTAAGCTCTATTGGGCAGGGACCTCCAACCTCGTGTAAACCACAACCTGGCACTTAAATTATTATACCCTTTTGATATTTTAGTTTTATTGTATAATGCACTTTTCCCATGTCTACTATATTTGTATTGCTGAATTGTACAGCGCTGTGTAAATTTGTGGCGCTCTGTAAATAAAATTATTCATAAATACAGTGAGTATGTTTACATGGGGGGCTTCACAATGTAAAGCAATGACAAGCACTTCACTCATAATGTTACAATACGGAGGTCACAGCATTATTGCAGCAAACAAAGGAGAATTGGTGGCAGAACAGAGGGTGCTTTTGAACTTTACTTTCCTAGCATCAAACCTTGCCTGCTTTTTAGTTTATTAGTGTTTTACTTGTTTATTTAGTTCTCTAGAATGTTGTTATTGCCATTGCTCGCTTTAAGTTTAATGATGTTCTTTTGTTGAAATGGCTTTTCAGAGAATAAGCGTTACCTTTATTTCCACATTTCTTGTTTTAAGGTTAAATCGCACTTGAAGTTGTAAGTGTTCCACAATTGGAGTAAAGATTTTCAACCAGTTTTCTTTAAGAGGGGTGTATCTGTGTGAAGGAACTGGGATCTTCCTCATTTCATCAATCCCTCCCTTTGAAGGATAAAAAAATAATTTCAATATATACGAACTAGTCCCTGGGATCTGTTGATAGCTGGACATTGGACATAAATGAAAATCAACACCTTTTAAAGCAAAACAAACATTTTACTGCATTAAGGTTTTTTTTGAAATTGGCTAAAAATTGTGCATTCATTTTTCTAAAATAACAAGAAAGTGTGATGGTTTTAACAACACACTGAGAAAAAGCAAGTCTGTGCGGAGTGAAGGAGAGCTACATTGTTCTGCTAAAAGGGGTAAATCTAGACTTCTGTTCCTTGCTTTTAATCATCTGAAAAGTTACCCAATTGTTCTATGAAAATAAATACACATTTATTTTTGTAATGCAAGGCTAGGGATGGTTTTTCTTGTTGGGATTATCAGGACAATGAATTAAAAAAAACGTGGTACCACATATGAACAGGTCATAAAACAAAAAAGGATTGTCAGTAGATTATTGTATAAATGCCAGTAAAATATTTCTATGGGTCTGCCACCTTCGGATAAGTTAGAACACAGATTATATATCACTGGCTCGTTTTAAAGCAATCAAAATTCATATCGTCATCAAGTAGGCACTAAAACCGTTCATTTAGTAAGTTTTATTGTGTTATGGCTGAGTAAAAATAGTCCACAACAAAGCTATTAGAAAAAAATAAAATAAAGTGTTTAATAACATTAGGTATTCTCAGCATTTCAGGAACATATGGAGACCTTGATGTGATTACAATTTTCTCGCTTTAGTAAATAAATTAGAATGTGGTTCATGTGTACAGTGAGAATATGAAAAACTTTGGTGCAAACTCACAGTGGTGCTGTAACCTAAGGCAACAAATGCCTGACTGGTTGCTACGAGTTACACCACCAACAAATCTGAACATTTGTGAATTCCACTCCAGCATGACTTGACTAATAACATAAATAAATCCAATATTAATTCATACAGAGGGACAGTAGTGGCTATGTAATATAATCTACAATGTTTCAACCGGGGTTCCGCGACACACTGGTTGATGGCATCATTACCCGGCTCATCAGAGAGAAATCACATCCTTGTGATCTCTCTCTGATGAGCCGGGTAATGATGCAGATTACTAATGATGCGGTCTCTGTCCCGCTAACAGTGATCTGACAGCGATCGCTATCAGGGGCAGTTCTGGCCCTATGGGCGCCCTGGCTGAACGGCCCCTTGACCTCTCTCTACGCCCCCCCGGCATCCCCCACTCACCTCCTCCAGTGACGCTCCTCCTCTGAGCGCCACTCCACAATGAGGTAAGTGGAATGCGACGGCGCTCCTTGGCTGCTTTGGGTTTTCTTGGAAACCCAAAGCAGCCAAGGAGCGCCATTGCATTCCACTTACCTCATTGTGGAGTGGCGATCAGAGGAGGTGCGTCACTGGAATGCTGGACGAGATGAGTTTGGATGTGGGCGACAGCACTCTTCAAATAGATTGTGCCCTGGGCAGTTGCCTACATCGCCCAGCGCTAGAACTGGCCCTGATCACTGTTAGCACGGACAGAGACTGTATCATTAGCAATCAGCACCCTAGAAATCGCATAACGCGCGTGACGTCACTGACGTCTACATACCTAACAGAGGGAGGATCCAAGGCTTCGATCTCTCTCTGAATCGGGTAATGATGCTGATTGCTAATAATGTGGTCTCGGTTCCTACCAACAGTGATCACTGTTAGCAGAGACTGAGGCCGCATCACTTGCAATCAGCATCATTACCCGACTCAGAGAGAGATCGCAGCCTTGGATCCTCCTTTGTGACCTGTCAGGTATGTAGACGTCAGTGACGTCACACATGTTATGCGATTTCTAGGGTTTCCAGGTTTCTAGGGGTTCCGCCAGAAATTGTATTACATCAAAGGGTTCCCCTGAAGAAAAAGGTTGAAAAACACTGATGTACAATGTAATATTGTGTAAACAAACTCAACTCTCTGTATATTAAACTCACATAAGGTAGAACCTCTGGATCAATGATATAAATCTCTATTCTATTATGTCTCCAGCGTCTCTAAGCCCTCCTTAGATTGTAAGCTCTACGGGGCAGGGTCTTCCAACCTCTTGGGTCAATCACAACCTGGCACTTAAAGTGAAGTATCCTTGTGATATTTTACTTGTATTGTTTAATGCACTTTTTCCATGTCTCTATTGTATTTGTATTGCTGAATTGTACAGCGCTGTGTAAATGATACATACAAGCCTATCACATACCATCAGTTTGTCCCTAGATATGGGAGGAAAGTCTGGCCTCTTGGTGGGCTGTTCCCCGGTGTCCATGGGCCTCTCTTGGGCCGCCTTTCTCTTCCTGTTCCTCTTCCCTGTGACAGGTGTAAAGCCTTCTCCGGAGGCTGTTGCACTATCGGTCTCCATTCTAGCAGCCGCCGGGCATACGCTGCAATCAGACGGTTCCCAGCTCCGGCACTACACGTGCATCTCAGCGACCATCCGGGTCAAGCAAGGGGCGTGGAGAACGACAACATGGTAAGAGATAGAGGAGTTTCACAATGACGTCACGTGCAAGGACTCACCCAGCGTCACGGTCCACAGGGTTGTGCACGGGGGATGACCAAACACCGCCAGTTTACAACTAAATACAGAATAATTCACTAACAGCCCATGTTTTTACTGTTGTGCAATGGCCTATGACATGCTTCTGGATAAGGGAAAATAATGGCAGAGGAATGCGGAAATGAGTACGTTTTATACAGCAGCCATGAATCAGGCACCGCTTGGACAGCCCGAGCCATGTGAAGCCCAGTCAGTCCCAGGCTGGGGGGGGAGGAGCTTGTTGGTAAGGTGACAGACACAGGCTAGGGCTGTGCAGGATCTGCTACACTGAGACTGCTGGGAAATCACAGCCAACATGTCCTCTCCGCTGGAGAAGCCGCAGATAATCGCACACGTGCAGAAGCCGGTGAATTACACGCTGTTTGACTGCAAGTGGATCCCGTGCAGCGCTAAGTTTGTGTGTCTGGGAAACTTGGCCCAGGGCAGCGGGATCATGCAGATCTATGAGATCCAGCACGGGGAGGCCAAGCTTATTAAAGAGGTAATGGGGGTGTGTAGCGTGTGTAGCATGTAGCCTATGTAGCATGTAGCGTGTGTGTAGTATGTAGCACATGTAGCATGTAGTGTGTAGCATGTGTGTAGTATGTAGCCTATGTAGCATGTAGCGTGTGTGTAGCCTATGTAACATGTAGCACATGTAGTATGTAGCGTGTGTGTAGTATGTAGCGTATGTAGCATGTGTGTAGTATGTAGCATGTAGCGTGTGTAGCATGTATTATGTAGTGTGAATGGGCATGAATGGATAATAGCTGGGATAACATGGTCGCCATAGTAACCCTTTGTTTATATACTGTAGAAGCTGTTACTGCTGGAATGTTCTATACGGATGTGCTATAAACTGAGTAGTACAGTGTTACATTACACTACAGCACTGTCATATTAATCATGTAATTACTGTACAGCACTGTCATATTAATCATGTAATTACTGTACAGCACTGTCATATTAATCATGTAATTACTGTACAGCACTGTCATATTGGCCTGATTCTGTATTGCAGCTTGAGAGCAGCACTGTGCGTTGTTGGACAAATATAACATTGCAGCATGAGCGCAGCCATGTTCTATTGTTGGACTAATATAATATTCTTTATATCCTATAGATTGAAAAAGTAAAGCCTTTAAAATGTGGAACATTTGGTGCAAGTTCATTACAAGAGAGATATTTAGCGACTGGCGATTTTGGCGGAAATCTTAATGTATGGTAAGCAGTTGTTTCTTAGTATTAAATAATAAAATAATATCTTAACGACATTAAACTAACATTTTAACTAGATTTAAAATCATTATAATTTTGATTGCAATTATTCATTGATGAACTTGCCCACACTGTTTGTGTTAAGGTGACTTTTTTTACTGTCTAAATTCATGAATCTTGATTAATGATCACATTGCAGGAGAAGTCCTCAGATATATTTCTGCGCTGCCTTACTCTGATGGCTAATATATATCCGGGGTGTTTGTTTATATCAGATCCAGTAAAGGTACCGCCATGTTTGTTTTTAGTTATTGATTTTACTACCCATGGGGTTCCAATAAAGTAAAAAATTTTTATATTTACTCCGGAGTGCTGGATTGAAATATATACTATATCAGATCCAGTAAAGCCAGATAATTAAGCAAGAGATTCAAATAAACTCCAATACTTACCTCTTCATAGTTGGTATCTTCATCATTGTTTATTTTGTAACTGCAGTACCTTTTTATGTAAACTAGTGAGAAGCAATGGGACCAATGAAATTAGAAAACCATGTATTTACATTGCAGTCCATTTCCATTGGTTCCATTTACTTTGCTGTATAATAGATATGCCCATATATTATAGTACACTGATATTAAGTACCGTAGATACACACAAGTTTTAGGATGTCTATACCCTTGCATGCAATTGTTTTAAGCAATACAGAGGGAATTTTCTTAGGAAACCTATCTCTTGCTCATGAATACAAGCATGTAGCAAACATAAATGACTTTAACTGAATGATTGCTGTTACAATGCCACACTTTGCCTACATTCTAGGAACTTGGAAGCTGCCGATACTCCTGTATACTCTGCAAAAGGCCACAAGGAAATCATAAACTGTATAGATGGAGTAGGGGGTTTGGGTATTGGGGAAGGAGCTCCAGAGATAGCAACTGGAAGCAGAGATGGTAAGCAACTCTTACAGTTTTAATTCATTTTTATTAACCATTGCACTGTAAATTGAAAGTTACTATGCCAAACTTTCAGAGACCCACAATCCGACTGGCTTGTTGGGCCCCAGGCCACTAGTGGAATATTTCTTGCAG
This sequence comes from Pipa parva, assembly GCA_019650415.1. Lineage (NCBI taxonomy): Eukaryota > Metazoa > Chordata > Amphibia > Anura > Pipidae > Pipa > Pipa parva. Next base: position 6,106 of record WMED01014535.1, on the reverse strand, counting down.
ACACCAGGACCTTGAGGGGGCACGCCCAGAAGGCCAGCTGAATAGGGACGAGACTGCCGCCCTCTGTCTCACTGGGTCAGGACCTCCCGGTGGGCCCAAGAACCCACAGTCCAATGCTGCATTGAACCTATGATTTACTCTGGGTATAAGCCCAGTTTGTAAGCTCATAGCTTGTGCTGTTTTTTTATTTATATTTTTTTCTCAGTTTGGGTTTATTCATCAACAGGGGAAATCATTTGCAGAGGTCTAGTAACCCACAACAAAAATTCAGAATTCTAGTTACCATATACCAGTGAATGCTAACAGATGATGGGTTGCTATGGGTTACTTGACCTCTAGTAAGATTCCCCATTGATTAATTCCCCATATGCGTTTTTCACCCCTCCCTCTTTTTTTCCTCTTGTCTCTGTCTCTCCCCTTCCTCTTCTTCCTCCCTTTTTCTCTCTGTGCCGCATATAGCATAGTAATAAATAATGATGAAAGACATTGTCTGATTGGTTGCTATGATATAATAATTATGTATCAATACCATATCTCAGTCTGGGCATACGCAGTTGTTTAATTTCACTGAAACTCGGGAGAGGGTGGGTCTGTTTGAGGGACTGATGTCTCTCACATAGGCCCGGGAAGTGAGCAGAGTGGTGATGTATTCATCTGACGATCCTGGGCTGAGGATTGTCAGATGAATAATGATCTAGCAGCAGTACATGACATGTACTGCTGCTAGATTGATCAGGAAAGTATGATTTGCCACTATCTGTTTGCTTTTTAGTATGCCAGTCATCACAGTATTTTAATCTCTTATGGATCTAACTGTGATCCAGATTGTCTGACCTTTTCTATGCAATGTTTTAGGAACTGTTAAAGTTTGGGATACAAGGCAAAAAGATACTCCAGTGGCAAACATGGAACCAGTAGCAGGAGAAACCAAGCGAGACTGCTGGACAGTGGCATTTGGTATGTAACGTTCCTATGTACAGATGAGCACAGGATGTGAATGTGAATTTCTGAAGTAGACTCCAGTTTATAAGAACATTGTTAGCCATTGTCAGATGTACAGAGACACTAAATGGTCTATAATCATCCCTTTATTAGTCCAGTTTATATGTATTAAAGGAGAATTAAAGCTTGTTAGCACTAGGGGTGATTCTTAAGCTCCCAAATAATATATTTAATACACTTTTATACCCTGTTTTTTTTTTTTTATTTTCCCATATTCCTCTTCGGTATAGAGTGACGTGTGAGAGCAAGTGTTACACGCTGTGTACTTCAGCATCCTTGCTGTGCATATTTAGATTTCTCTCATCTGAATGGAAGCATGGTCTGGAGAATGCTTCAGAGGAATTAAATTGTGAGAGCAAGTGTTACACGCTATGTACTTCAGCATCCTTGCTGTGCATATTTAGATTTCTCTCATCTGAATGGAAGCATGGTCTGGAGAATGCTTCAGAGGAATTAAATCAACATGGCTGTGAATTAGATTAAAAAAAAAAAATAAAGAGTATAAAGCTTTGATTATTGACCATTTATGGATTCTGAAATATTTAAGTTAACAAAGGCTAACCCCATATATGAAATTCTTTATGCAGAATTATTTTATTCTTTCATTCTAATTTGGCCACAGGAGGGCACTCTTTAATTGGAGTGTATGAGTGATTTATCCTTTTTATTGTTGTTATCAGTAGAGTAATATATTCCAGTAGGTGTACTGAATATTTATAAGAAAAAGTGAGAAGTAAGCCCTACTTTCCAATAAAGCAAAAAAATGAAAAAAAACACTTGATTAAGCCAGCAAAAATGTCTTCAGCTTTTGTATTGTGTGTTTTTTTTTTTTTTTTTTTGTATTACAAGGCCATGCTTACAATCAACAGGAGCGAGCAGTGTGTGCCGGATATGACAATGGCGACATTAAATTGTTTGACTTGCGCAACATGTCTGTACGATGGGAAACCAATATTAAAAATGGGGTAAGGTTTTGAAGAAATACAATATAATAACCCTCATAATGTATACATTGGTCCTTCTCTATTGAAATCACGTGCTGTCAATAATTTCTGTTTTAATAACAAGATAATCTTGTGCACGTGTTTCACAAGCAATGCTATAGCCTGGAACGTGCCCTTCTGTGACATAGATACTCATAGATACTCTCAGAAGCAATTATTGTCATTTCCTCCAATACTATAAAATGATAATGTATTGTAAGACAGAGGTGCACAGTGTTCATTCATGTGACTGTATACTACAGTATAGTATAGTATATAGTTTGGCATATGGCAAATGAAAAAAAAAAACAAAGCATTTTGTAATGTTATAAGCTACTGGCTGCTGAGCAAATGAACAGGGCATCTGCACAGTGTGTAATATAACTGGATGGTAAATAGAATTTTATAATGGATAATGATACTAGAACTAATTTCTAGACTTTTTACCTTAGCATCTCCTAATATATTCTTTAGGTCTGCAGTGTTGAATTTGACAGAAAGGACATTATAATGAACAAACTGGTTGCCACGTCACTGGAAGGGAAATTCCATGTTTTTGACCTAAGAACTCAACACCCTACAAAAGGCTTTGCGTCTGTTTCAGAAAAGGTAATCATTGTTCCCGAACTTGTAAATAGGCAGGTCTGTTGCAGCCCATGCCTTGCTTATTCTTTGTTCTCTTCTATGTAAATCTCAGCTTATTTACTCAGTAAATTAAGAGAACAAATGAACTCATTGGCTTAGAGGGGAATTCAGGATAGTCCGAAGTGAGGTGTGGAGTGTTCGCCTCACTTCGGACTGACTGATCTGTGCTCGCTGATGTCCTGCACGCTTACATCAGCGAGCGCATTAAAGGGATTCCAGTCTCGGCGAGACAAAAAGAGTTGCAGAGTATCCTGAATTCCTCTCTTAATCTGTGTAATGAAAAGGGCTTTGCCGCAAATGAACAAACCATACCATTTTTTGTAGATGTCTACATATATATAACCTCCAGTTTTCTATTTTTTATCTTAAATCAATTTGTTACTGACATTTTTGCACATGTGTTGCCATGGGGAAGGAAGATAACCTGGATATTCTATAGGACACTGGACCACTGCTTTATGTTTGAATGTTCCACCTTTCCATTAATGTGCTTACTAGGCAATTATTGACCTTTTAGTAAACAAAATGATACTGCAATCCTTAAAGGAACAATAAAGGCTCATAAAGAATTGCCTCTGTATACAGTAAATAAACCTAACTTAGTTAGGCTAATTATCCAGATCCCTCCAATTAAGCATTGGTAAAGTGGATTACTATGCAGCCAGGTAGCACATCACTATGGTTGGACCCAGCTACTTAGATAATGGCAGCAGTGAAGACTAAGAATCCTAATGCAACTTAAAGTTCTATATTGCTTACAATATCCAAAGGTTCCTTGCAGCTGTGCACCATGCCAGAAGAAAAGTTTTCAGTAGAATATAGATTTTAGTGTCACTTTCTTACTTAACTTGAATATGTAATTATCTAACTCTGCTTTTATATTTTTGTTCCTGCGTTTGACAAATCAAGGCTCACAAATCAACTATGTGGCAAGTTCGGCATCTGCCACAGAACAGAGATGTGTTTATGACAACTGGTGGAGCTGGGAATCTCCATCTTTGGAAGTAGTAAGTAGATTTCATATTTGTGCAATCCATGAGACTGAATGACAGGCAGAGCCAGTTGCTGTTGCATTTTATTACTTGTATATAACCTGCAGTATCTTTGGTTGGTCTGCCCGAAAATTATTTTATACATTTTTCCTCCTGGAGAACGTTTCCCTCTAGGAAAAGAGGGAAAGCCATGCCATAAGTTGAAATGACTTTCCAATGCTGTAAAGAAAGTATAAGCTCAACAATGATCTTTTTAGAATTGAGTTTAGTACAGGAGAGTATTTGTTGTTCAGGATTTATGTTTTCTTTACTGTCTATGAGCAGATTTAGGGCATTATTTTTGTTTTCCCTTATCTAGTGTCGTGTTTTGTCCTCTTCCAACTTGAGCTATGCCCCCAATGATGCCAGGCCATAACCCTACTTACAGAATGTCCTTAGTCATACCTGTTGGAAGAGGAATTTATCAGGCCTAGGACTAAAAAGGTATTGTTTCCTATGGCTGAAAACTAACTTTTTTTGTAGCCACCTCTCAAGTGGATTTTCAAGTGACAAACAAAAACTAGTTTCCAATCCAGACACCAGATTTCCTAAACAAAACCCCCTTTGTATAGATTTTTATTGGGAGGGTGGAAATTCCTTAGTAGAGAATGATACTGTCTAGTGTGTGCAGTAGTTGAAGATCTGTTTTTAGGCCTGCAAGATGAATGATCAGATCTGCCCAGTCTGGCCCACCAGATGGGTGATCTGATTAAATGCTGATTTGTTACGCAGCTTATTGGGTTGAATAAATGGATCTCCCTGTGTTTGGCTGTGGGTTCATCTCTCACTGTCTACACGGGAATATATAATTTTTAACTGCTTTTATGGGGATGCCGTTGGACATACATGTTTAAAGGCCCTAGTGGGCTGATTCATGCTGGGGAAAATATTTTTTGTTTAGTGTAAGATTAAGTATGATTCAAAGGGTGAAATGAAACTTTTTTTTTTTTTTTGCACTTTTTCTCCCCAGTGAATACCCAGCTCAGCGGTCAAAAAAAGATTCTGATGGCGTGGACATGGGTGTAGCTGGATCAGTTTGTCTTTTGCAGAATGTAACTCTATCAACCCAGCCTATATCTAGCATTGACTGGAGCCCAGATAAGAAAGGATTGTGCGTTTCTACATCATTTGACCAGACCGTCCGAGTGTTAATAGTCACCAAGTTAAATAAACTGTGATAATATTGCTGTAAACTGGAGAAGATCTGTTTATAAAGAACTGTGGTATGGATCCGCTCTGTAACCTTCCACTGACATTGCATTTCCTCAATGTTGAAGTGACTGGAAGGGAGAGACATAATGTGACTAAAGTATTAAAAATGCAGTTATGATTTTGGTCCAATTTGTCAACCAGGAAAGGATAACTAACAAATTCTGCCATGATTTATAACATTCTGGTTCATTTTAATGGAAACTGCAGCTAAAGTTATGATAACATTTTGTAACATTCACAGAGACATGTAAACATTTTTAATGGCTTTAGGAAACATCCTATAGAAATGGTTCCTGCAGTTTCTAATGGGGTTATTCACTATGGTGCGAATTTGACAACAGCGGATTCCCATAGCAAATCCTCTACAACTCTCCTATAATAAAGTCACGACAACTCTCCTATAATAAAGTCGCGACAATTTTCCCAAAATAAAGTTGCGACTGCGACAATATTCTCATCATAAAGACGCGACTGCGACAGTAGCAGCCTATTGCGACTGACTTTATCCAGCAAATTCGCGCCTATACGCAACAAATCAGACTTCAGTGAATAACCCCCTAAATGTTTGTAAAATTCAATCCGTATGTTCGGCACATCATGCCCTCTTTATTAGTAACAGCCTGGGTCGCTGAGAAGACTAGAGAGTTTTCTGGGAAAAGATATGTCAGTTTGAACCCACCTCATTTTTCTACCCCAAACTCTCACATACAACCCATTGTACACATGAGATGCAGCCCCTCTGAAAACAAAAAAGAATTTCCATCAAGCCACACCCCCCAGTATGTCTTGCTCCTGCCTGGGACTTTAAACCACCAGTGTCCCCAGTTATATGTATAGCATTAAGTCAAATGTGATCTTCTATAAGAGTGTGATGCACTGACAAACACATTTCAAGGAGCCAAACGAGAGATAGATACAAAGGAGCACTACTTGAAACATACTCATAAAGGGTAAAACATTTTCTTTTTCAAACTAAATCTATATGTTATACCCAAACAAAGTGCCTTTTCTCCTTTTTTTCTATTCTGTTGTTGCTCCAGATAAAGTAATGGAAAGTAGTGAAAGGTTCCATTTCAGCTTGTTGAAGCATGCAGTTCCATAACCTGTATGTTATAGATGCAAATAAAGAGATTTTTCATTTGTAACTGTCATTTTATTTTTTATACCCTATAATGAAATATGTAAATTATTGCAAATAAAATATTTAATCTTTCATTCCTGAGCTATTATACT
>WMED01014534.1:0-13986 GCA_019650415.1 Pipa parva | reverse complement strand
TACTGGAGAGATGTGGCTTCTTTGCTGCCCTCCTTGAGACTAGGCCTTGCTCCAAGAGTCTCTACCTCACAGTGCATGCAGATGCACTCACACCTGCCTGCTGCCATTCCTGAGCAAGCTCTGCACTGCTGGTAGCCCGATCCCGCAGCTGAAAACACTTTTAAGAGATGGTCCTGGCGCTTGCTGGTCTTTCTTGGGCACCCTGGAGCCTTTTTGGCAACAATGGAACCTCTCTCCTTGAAGTTCTTGATGATACGATAGATTGTTGGCTGAGGTGCAATCTTTCTAGCTGCTATACTCTTCCCTGTTAGTTCATTTTTGTGCAGTGCAATGATGACTGCACATGCTTCTTTAGAGATAACCATGGCTAACAGAAGAGAAACAATGATGCCAAGCACCAGCCTCTTTTTAAAGTGTCCAGTAGTGTCATTCTTACTTAATCATGACAGATTGATCTCCAGCCCTGTCCTCATCAACACCCACACCTGTGTTAATGGAGCAATCACTGAAACGATGTTAGCTGGTCCTTGTAAGGCAGGACTGCAATGAAGTTGAAATGTGTTTTGGGGGATGAAGTTCATTTTCTAGGCAAATATTGACTTTGCAATTAATTGCTGCTAAGCTGATCACTCTTTTTAACATTCTGGAGTATATGCAAATTGCCATTATAAAAACTGAAGTAGTAGACTTTGCAAAAATTAACATTTGTGTCATTCTCAAAACTTTTGGCCATGACTGTACTATGGATGCTGCAGTACTACAACACCCTCTACAGTACTCCCCTAAATTTAGCTATTGAAGGCATTCTGGGAATTGTAACAACAGTTGGATCATTTGCTATTGTGCCTTGCTCTGCAGACACCTATACTTTTAAAATACATTTCTTACCTTATAAGAATGATCATACACTACTTAATTGCAAGGGTTTAAAAATGTATTGGCAGGTAGGAGGCTCTCAGGTCACATCACTAGGGGCTCTTCTGGGAGAAAGAAAAAGTGAACTGCTGGAAGACAGATGAATATTACAATATCAATTTACACACAATGCATGGCCTAGTGAACTGAAGAACAATGCAGGGCATTTTCTATTATGAGTCAGCTGAAATAAGCCAATAATACATATTGAATTGAAATACTCAGGCACCTGCATTGTTTCATCATTTGCCTAATGATCAATGAAAGCATGATATAGTCACACATACATGTGTGAAACATTCAAAAACATTTCAGTTAAATAAAAGACTGAAAAGAATAAGGCAGCCTCTTAAAGTGAGAGTTGTTAAGTCCACTGCACTTATTAATGTGCCTAGTAATAGAAAATGATGGAATTATATGCACACCATGTCCTCTTAATTGTTAAATACATTTGGAAAAAGACTGATATGGATAAATATTGATGCAGTAATACTACTGCACTTAACATTACTTTCAATGGAGCTAATTTTCCATCGATATTGATATTGATTGATCTTATACTACAAATTATAATTGTGCTGTATATGGGGCGGGGGGGGGGGGGGAAGGTGGACAAAATAATGGAAACAATGCATTTTAAGTATCACTATGTTGCCAAAAATCAACACAAAACAAATGGGGATTATTCATCAAAGTCCGAATTCACCTTGTATAGTGTTTCCGGGTCTGTTCGCATCAATATGATTAGGAAGTCGCGAATTCACTTCCTCTAATTCATGAAGCAGTGGACAGCGTCAGACGCCATCGCATGCGTAGTGCCACATAGTCAGTCGCACAATAGTAGGATGAGAATTCATGTGAAGTGAGGAGAATTTCTCCAGTGAAGGGCAGTGACATCAGTCTCATCAGATCCCACTAACTGTATATAAGTGAAAAATAGTTATTTATATGTTACCTTGTGCCTAGTTCATGTTTAGTAGTAGACTAATTTAGTCACAGTCGCCATTGTTACTTTTGAATTAATTATTTCAATACACAACACTGGAGTCCTGCCATCAAACTCCTCAATTCACTACTCTTTTGTGGTGAAGGCAAACAAGTGAATTCAGAGCAGTATGCACTGCAGAATCCACCCCTTCGACAGACTCCGTCGCATGCTGAATAGCCGAATTACCTGTGCACTTGGCACACAAATTGATGTGAAGAGCTCCGTAAATCCACAACAGGAGTAAGTGTCAGAATTGATTGCAAATTTGTCACATTGCAGAGATTGTTGAATAAGCAGCGTTGGAGAAGTTGCAAATAGACGTGAATACGGGCATGTATACGTGACTGTTTGGACTTTGATGAATAACCCCCAAAGAGTTTTGAAAGAGAAAGAAATTATTTGAATAGTTGGAGAATAAGCAGAAATGAATGAACTGACTGACATGAATATTGATTCAGTTGCAGAATGACAATTCACAAGCCTCTTTTTTTCTTTTTGTAAATATAAATCAGAGCATTCCTGTACAAAACAAATGTATTTCAGACATTACTTACAGTGTTCAGTGGTTGATACAAAAGAAATATAACTATTGTAAAATATATCTCAAAGTTTCCATTAAGAAAAAACTTATCATAGCCATAGATAATTCATTTTGCAATCATTAGAAATGATAACTATAGTGTTATTTAGCCTGCTGATAGATAATTAGAGAACACTTTCAGTTCATTTCTTTCTGTTTGTGAGTTGGTGTCAACCCTGTGTGTGCCCTTGACAGAAGAGTCACAAACAGTCTGAAGCATGACCAATCTTCCTGAGGAAGTGGTCTCAGAGGCTTTGCCCTAGAGAATTTGCTAATAAATGCCAATTTCTGTTTGTTATGGGGTAGATAAAAACCTGCTCTAAAAATATAGTACAATTCTCTTTTTCAAAATAAGAGTTAATATATGGTCCTTGCACTCAAAGCTCCTCCTAGCTTCCTGCATCCATTCCATGAAATAAATCTTCTCAAGCCAACTCTGTCCCATACTGCCTGTGTCACTGCACAGAACTCATTTTTGAAATCTGGTTAGAATGTTTCTAGTCTTACCAGAACAATAAAAAAATAAAGCCAACAATAATTAGGGCAAAATTTAATAAAGTCGGAAAGACCTCTATCTTTCTGAGTTTATTGCGCAAGGTCTCACATTGTTCTTGCGAGATTATCACACAAGTTTTTTCAATCTTGATTTTTCAATATTTTTCTATAGAAAGGTTGCCTTTAGTAGTATGGCTACCTTTCTATCGAAAAATATTGAAAAAATCATGCGATACTTTCGTGAGAACAATGCGAGATCTCACGCGATAAAGACCACACTTTATTAAATCTTGCCTATATATAACTGTAAATATGTGCCATTTGCTACAAAGGCTAAAACAGTAGGGTAACAATTGCTAAGACCCTTCTACGCCAACTTCAATATTTAACTCTTGCAAATGTCATTTTTCCTTAGCTACGTGTTGTTGTTGAACCGTGTTATGGTCATATTAATAATACTACACAGCTGAGTGACTACATTTTCATTACATATTTTATTATGTTAATTTAGCTGCAGTAATTCAGCTCTAGCTTAAAAAGAAAGAAAAAAAAAGGATAAAAAAAAACTGGTTTTATACATATAATTGTGTTGCTCAGCCCTCAGCAAGTGCAATTCTTTTGGTTGTCTTAAGGGCAGCGGCAAAGACAAATTAAATGTTCTGCAAATCTCTTAAGCTATGATGCCATAATAAATTGTAGTTTCACTGGCATGTGCTTCTGGCAGTGATGAAGTAGATTTGGTATGAGACCTGGATTTGTATAACCCTTTCCAGCGAAGCTCATGCATTACTATTGCAGCTGCAGGTTAAGTTAATGAACCGCCTGTTCATCTCAGCAATTGTTTGCTGTAAAGTAACTCAGGGAATAGCCAATTAGAGATTTTTATTGTAGAATCTGGCACAATGTGATAAATAAACTTTGAATGTGTTTTTTAATACTATTTTGTTGCTCTCGGCATTGCAAATCTGTGGTTTCAGTAACACATTTTGAATTGCTTTTGTATTATTAAAAATTAACTCCAAAAAAAGTACAATTTTTCTTACCAGATTTTGTAAAGTTTCTATTCCAATGCTCGGAAAATAGCTTCATTAGGAAGCAACATTTTTGTATAAACAAGTGAAACTAGGGAAAGCATTACTGGGGCTCTTTACAGATACCCCAGATTATAAGTTCTTATACAGCTGTTTCATAAATCTTTTCTTATCGCTGCTGTCATGGCAATGACTGCAGTCTCCATTCTTTTTAACACTTATTCACCACTGATAGATGTAGACAAGAGATTCCTTGTAACTGAAGGTACTTTTTTTTTTTTTTTTTATCTCCTAGCCTCTAAGGGCCTAATTCACCATTGTGCGAAGTAAGCCGCGAAGTGTTCAGCTCACTTCGCACATGGTGTTATGCGCATGCTGATGTCCTGTGTGCGGACATGCGCATTAAAGAGATTCCCCTCCCGGTGAGAGCACTCAAGTCTCCTCGCCGGGAGGAGAATCCCTTTAATGTGCTCGCTGATGTCCGCGTACAGGACATCAGCAGGCGCATAATACCATGTGCGAAGTGAGCCGAACGCTTCGCGACTCACTTCGCACAATGGTGAATTAGGCCCTAAATGAATCTGCAGGACATCATTAGAAAGATGTAAAAATCTTGTGGAATGAAATTGGTAGGCTAGATACCAAATGGTAGAAAACTGGGTATAGATTCCTATTGTTGGAAGTCATTCCAAAGCATTACACAAACAGACAAACATTTTTCAGTTCCTTTATTGTTATTATTATCATCATTATATACAGTATATCATAATGTTGGACGGGTTATTGTCTTATATTAAATTTACTTGTCTTTATTTTATTATTATTAATTTATTTATTCATTCTTATATAGCGCTACTATTTTATGCAGCGCTTTACAGAGATTCATCATTCACTTCAGTCCCTGCCCCATGGAGCTTACAATCTAGTTTTGTCACACACACAGATGTATGTTTTTGGATAAAATAAATGGAGACATATTTTAATGTGTGTTTACAAATGAGTAATACAAAGTTACAGCAGGTCTCTGCAATTCTCCCCTTTCCTGATAATCTAAAATACTGACCAATGATTGATATCATGTTGTACCAACCCTTGTTCCTGTTCTTCAAGAGGAGTAGCAGCAACCAGATCCACCTTATCTACCCAAGAAGTATACCAGTGCTGTGGTAACCCTGTGACACTGTGGCCTTGTTTCTTTTGCATTTTATGTGTATAAACCATTATTGGTGGTGTATCATAAACCCTACACTTGGATTAGGACCAGTAATCCCCACTCTAGGCATTGTTTACTGTGAAAGAAAGTCACAATACAGCCAAGTCACTATCCCACCAGCAAATGATATCCATCCATTCTCCATTTCCTCAGCAGAGTGTAGGAGCCAGTAAGCTGCTGTGGTGGCTGCATAGCTCCTTCTACATCTAAGCCCTTAACTCTCTCCCTCCCTTTCCCTCTCTCTTTTTGGTCCCTTATTTGCCTTCCTTCCATCTTCCTTTATTCATTCCTACACCCTATATACTCTTATTATCTCTCTCCCTTCCTTTCCCTCTCTCTTTCTGCTACCTTCTTTGCCTACCTCCCTTCCATATTACTTTTTTCCTTCCTTTCCTATCTTTCTCTAGCCTTCATTCAAACCATTCATTCTTATTTTCCCACCTTTTTTCACTTTCCTTTTTCTTTGTCTCCATCCGTGTTTCTCCCCCTCTCTCTGATTCCCTCCCTCATATTTATTTCCTTCTCTCCCTACAGACCATCTCTCATTCCTTCCTTACCTCTGAATCCTGCCTACTGTATCCATCCCATATCTCTCTCCTTCCTCCCTCTTTTTTTGTATTCCTCTTCCTGCCTTCATTTACTCCTCTTTTTTTTGCCTAACCCTTTACCTCTCTCCCCTTTTTTCCCTCTCTCCCTCCTTTCTTTCCTCCCTATCTTTTTATCTCCATATCTGCTTTGTGCATGTGTTTTCCCCCTCTCTCCTTCCCTTCCTCCAACATTAACTTCCTTTCCTCTATATTTCTGTCTCCCTTTTCTATTGTATTTCTCTATTTTCTTTTGTTCTCTCTCTGTCTCTTTCTCCCTTCTTCTTTCCTTCACTCAGTCCCTCTTTCTCTGTCCTCTCATACCTCCCTCTCCTCCTTCCTTTTCTCTTCCTCTATCTGTTTCCATTTTTTTCTGTCCTTCTTTCCTCCCTCCTTCCATTCCATTGTCTCCTTTCTTCATTTCCTCTTTATAAATTCTTCCCACACTGACTCCTTTACTCTTTTTTCTCCTGTCCCATTTGGAGACCTGGCAGCATCACTACTGTATTTTTGCTTGAGGTTTGCAGAATTTCATTCCATGTGCAGATCTAAAGCAATCATCTGTACAGATACATTCATCATTTTCACACTGCACGGAGCTGGCCACAGTAAGTGATCTATTTGTTTGGAGCTGCCATAATTTAGGGATCATTAAACTTAACTGTTAGACCATCACTCCATGTGTGATCTCAAAGCTATCAGATGTAGTATTCAAGTTTAGTTTGTATATGAAATTAATTTTAATAGACAAGCCTATAGTTCTCCTTTAAAGGGGAAGTTCATTGAATTCAAATTCTTGTTGATAAGGTCTATAAAAATTGGAAGGATACATTTTACGTATTTTTCTTGCTTACAGGTCATTTATTCTGCACTGTTTATCATTCAACTAATCATTCTAACAATTGCAAGGATAAGTGACCATCGCAAATAGTAATTTAAAGACCACATTGCAGATGTGCTGGACAAAGAAATTTAATACTTAAAATAACTAAAATAGAAAACAAATCCAGATAAAATGCAAATTATATTAGATTAACAAAATATAAAACATTCAATATTGTTTAAATGTTTGGAAGAACTCCTCCTTTAACTTACATAAGCTGTGGCTTATGTACCTACTGAGAGTACTTTCCATAATTCTTTAGCGGTCTGCGTGGTGTAGGGAATTATAAAAGCAGACGTAAATCTACAGAAGACATGAATAACAGTAATAAATTGATAGAAATTAAATTACAGCTTAGTGCAATGCTTAGAAGCTGCTTTAAATCCATCATGACATCTCAACAATGACAAGCAAAATGTTACATGGAGGCATCTGTCCTCATTATGCTTAACTGTAGAGGTTTTATGTGGGATTTTAATGAGTAAGGGATTGTGAGAGCCTTGGCAGAAAATGAAACAAGTTTACTTTGCTGAGTTAGATCTTTCAGTAAATATGTGGATAACACAGTAAACATTCACTTTGCTTATAGACGTCAAATACTGTAGTCAAACTTTCATATAAAGAGTATTCACAGGGAATTTCAGAAGCTGAACGAATATGACAGAATAATTGTATCCCAAATACAATATGAGAAAAATAGTATAAACTTAGAGGATTATTTATCAAAGTGTTAATTGTCACATAATGGATGAATTTTCAACAATATGTCACTTCTCCAACTTCACTTATTCATCATGAGTCAAAATTCAAATTCAAAAAATGTATACTAGTGTGAATTTGACAATTTGGCTTGCAGCAGGGTTCCTGCAACTATCCTGGTGCCATTTTATACACAAGCAATGTCGGACTAAGTTCCAGGGCCAACTGGCTAAGCGGACTGAATAGTAAAAGGCTACAGTGATCTCTGTATTGTACCAGTGAAGTTAGGGCACAGGGTGCACTGCACAGTGCCCATTCTGCTTATATAGTCCCTCCCTCCCCACACACACAGCCCATATCACTTTTATTTCCTTCTACCACAATAACACAGAGGCCATATATTATTTGTATGCCTCCCAGACAGTCAATACACTCTTTGTTACACACCCAGAAAGACACACATACAGATATATACTGTATATATATATATATATATATATATATATTATATTATGTATGGTAACAGACTGGGATAGAATGTCACTAATTTTGTGTAAAATGGTATTGGGAAATGGTTGTGATGTGTATTATGTGGTATATTATTCATTGTTCTGGATGACATTGCGTGCAGCATACTGGTGCAGCATATAGTATAGAGAAAGCAGCAGCCAGTTCTGGAAGAGTTAATCCAGAAATCTCCCCTGCCTCAGGTGAGCCTGAGTTAGTAATGAAGGGGCTTTATAGAGAGTTTGCCTCTTAGTAAAAGTGTTCACTCTTCCCCAGCCTGCTGGAGGGGAGGTTCCACCCAGTGAGACATATTGCTGTGTGTTAATTGGTACCTGGGGACAGGAGACCTCTTGGTGTGCCCTAGGGCAGGAGTCAGAAAAGTGCATCTTGTGAGCCACTTGCAGCTCTTTAGCTGCCTTGTTGTGATTTGGAGTGCATCTTCCAAGCCCCACCCATGACCTCCAACACCTCTTCTGATTGGCCATTGGCAGGTCATGTGATCAGGAGAGTGCACCCCTCCCCCTTTGTGACTTGAAAAAAAATTGTTGCCACTGTAGGAGGGAGTGAAATGGCTCCCTCCTCAAGTAAGTTTGCCGACCCCTGCGCTAGGGCAAAATGTGTCCTGCAAAGCTATTGTTATGGCTGTTGTCCTGAGAGAATGAAGACATTCCTGGGTTATATGACCCTAGGGGGATGTTAAGATGCTATTAAGAGGTGACCAGAGTATCGATGTTGTGAGTAAAACAACTGTTAATTTTGTTCTGAATTTTTCTCAACATTAAATGTTACATTAATTGTGCTTAAAGGGACACTCTGTCCAAAATTGAAGAAAACGTAAATGCTAATTTATACTAATTACTAACTTTTAGTAAATGCGTTTTTTTTCAATTTTGGACAAAAAGTATCCTTTCTTACTTGTAAAAGAAGTACTGTCCAGCACTTCCTTGTTGCTAATTCCATCTTCTTTCTGTGCCAGCGACTCTATGGTGTCTCGTTCAGGCAGTCCATCTGAGGCGCGTTCTCCTCTTTAGCCGATCTCCCTGTGAAGCCCCGCATCAGCATTTTCTAATAGTCACATGGGAGAGCGTGCATATCATCAATGGAGGACGCGTTGATGACTGATAAACTGGACTGCTATTTTTGTGCTATCTTTGGTCAAGTGTGCCAGTTTTTTTTCATAGCCCACAGATCCTGGCTTACAATATTCACACACACAGAATCAAACATACTCACACACACATATATGTTTGTATATGAAGTAGAAATAAAATGGAAACTACCTATGTCCAATAGTACAGTTGATATAAGAATATGAAAATTCTTACAGCTTTTTGCATAACTAGTACAACATGTCTCTAAGTCATACATAATATTTACCTATCAACAAACTTATTGCTATGCTCTAATCCTTTGAATTGGCATATCATATGTTTATTTAATAAGCATATCTAATCCCTTAGTTATAAGGAATATAAAAATACAACAAACATCTTGAAGGCTATTTTAATATAGCCTACAGAGCCTACGCTACACATATGAAAGAAAAAAGGAAGGGTCTCTTTGCCCCCTTTACCCACTCCTTAGCTTGAAGTAACATTGAAAGGAGGGAACTGGTTTTAATTAGGTCATAGTTTCATTACATTTACTTAACCTTAAAATGAACCATTACTATATAAACATACAGGTGTATATATGTATAATATATATATATATATACACACACACACACACACAGACAGCCTTCTTTCTGTGCCCTCACAAGCTTATCTAAGCAGGAGAAATAAGGCAAAATCAGCTCCTCTTGCTTTCTGCAGCTCTAGACACTTTCATGTTGTCATCAGCATGTCTGAGGTGTTAGGAGATACAGGAGGGGAGAGGAGCTGATTCTACCTTATGTCTCCTGCTTAGACAAGTTTAGTCAGGCAATGGGCTGACTGCTACTGGGGCACACTGGAGGATCTGGTCCTCTGGTTGGCCAGTCTGACCCTGTAACAAAAGACTTAGAAAATATAGCAACAATGTGCCAACATGAACTAGCAACTACCTACAATTAAAATTAAAGCAGAAAACAACTGACGAGTTTTGACAGAAATACTGGTGACAAAACAGTGACATTATCCTTTATTATATTAATTAATTCATAGTACTCATATGTTGTGTATATAATATGTCTGTTTAGGATGAATTCACTAAAATACACCATTTTTTCTATTCCCCAGAATATGCACAGTAAGTACTTTGTGACAGTTTGGGTCTTTGCTGTGACAATACACAGTTTAGTAAATATTCCGCACTGAATTTGTACTAGCACAGGAGAATTGATGTGCAGTGGTGTAAATTCACTTTGGAGCAGAAGCAAAACTCTGGAAACTCTTTCTTTCATGCATGGGTTTTCTTTCACACAGTCACTTGGGTGACTAATCAATAGTGATCTAATTCAATTTATTAACCAATGAAGTAAGATATTATAATGCTTAGTGCAGTCTAGGAAAGCAGGTCAGGAAATTACAACACAGTGCAGGAAGTACTCTACAATACCAATAAACAGTCATTATATTAAACATCTTTAGAATAATCCGCATAGGCTCCTAGGTCTCCCCTATTTCTCTTTGAGGATCCTAAAAATTCCTACAGTCTTATTTGTTCTCTGGAAAGCCTATCCAAGGTCTTATATAAAAGCACTACCCCAGTACAACTCTTTGGTGGGGAGAAAGGGTTTTCATTTTAATTTCCCATTATTCTATTCTCAGGCATATCTGGATTGTGCACATTCTAAATTAGAAATGATGTCATGGAATGCTTCAACACATTTTACAGGCACAGTTTAAAAGAGGGAAGGGTTTGGGATCATATGATAGAAACATTTAAATATATTCAATATATTTCAAATATTAAGAGGAATTAATATAGAAGGAAAGAAAAGCAAAAAATGAAAAATTACTTGAAGGAGAAGCCTCAGTCTGAAGTTGTCGGCAGGGAAACGGAAAGGTAACATAAAAGAACACTTCTTTACAGAGAATGTAAAAAACAACACATGAAACAGACTTTGAGCAGGGTTGGTAAGAACACGTATGATGACAGATTCAAGCATGAAACAAATACAGGAAAAAGAACATTTTACAAATCTAGAATACCAAGTGCCTTCTAAGGCATACTCCCACCACTGGAGAGTTTCATTCGCTTTGCAAATGATGGTGGGAAGGGGATCAGGGGAAAAAGTTGGCACATTCATTTAAATACTAGGCAGTTCATTTTACTCAAACTGTTTTCAAAATATCAATAAATGTTGCATATCATCCCTCATCACCTTCACATTTACATAATAATAAGCATATAAAATGTTTAAATCCTTGCTACTACTTCTAGAGCAGCTTATCCACTGCAGCGCTGCTAAATAAGAATCATATACTCACTATTATGTGGTAATTCTATAGTATTGTATTCTATATAATATTATCTATAGTATTATAACGCTTAATATTCGATAGGAAGAATAAAGGACAGTCAGATATATAGTGTACGAAAATATGTAAAGTAACAAGTCATATTTTAATTCTCATTCAAACCTTTTGGGCTCACCATATCCAGGCTTCCCTTTGTAAAAGAGTTTTTTCCTATTTAAAAACTGACAGCTCTGATAAGGTTGTGTACATCTACATTTACACTGCACCACGTATATTTTGTTTCTTAGTGTCTTGTATTTTTTTACTGAACATCTTCTTAGTTCATCATATTCTCTGTCTTTTTCTCTCTAAATCAATATGTACAGCATTAGGAAAGCATTAAGCCATGCCCTGTCTGGTCTGGGCCATAGCACAGTCTGTTCTTTGCTTTATCCTTTTGTTGCTTGTTCTTGGGTTTTTTGTATAAGGGTGCACAGGTTAGACTGTAGAAGCAGCCATCCATAATAAAGTCTAGGCCCCACTGTTAGCCCCACTTAATGACTGTGTCCTAAAATACAAAACTGTTCAATTGTAGATTAAAACATCCAGTTATTATATTATAATTATGTGTTAAATATTTGATAGGCTCTCACTTTGTAAGGGCCCCATCCTTTTACTTTTCGGTAATATAGTTGTTTTGTATTATTAAATCTCTCTTAGGAAGGGTTCCCATATTACACTTGCAATTCTGTTTCTTAGCTTGTGAGAGCCTGAATGCCCACTTCGTAATTAACTTTTGCAGCATGGCCCGTTCAGCCGATGCAAGGGCCATAAACATTCTAATCAGAACACTTAGTCAGTATTTTTTTTTTTAAAAGAAGCATTTTAATAAGTCAAGGACATTAAGGATATATCAAAGATTTCAATAAAACCTTGAAATATTTATTTGTAAATTGCATATAACTCTGTTTGAAGATAAAACACCTTTTTGACAAAATAACAAAATGGCGGTGCTTCAACAATATGTACAGTATAGGACAGTGATGGCAAACCTTTTTGGCACTGAGTGCTGAAAAGTGATGTCACTCACCAGTGCCTTCCCCCAAGTGCAGGCACTGATGAGTGACATCATTGCACCTGCATCAGGGGAGGAACTTTGCCACATCTATCCTTTTGTGAGCGAGTGCTCCTTCAGTGCAGGCCGTGGATCCAACCAGAAAACTGGCAGGTCAGGTCCACAGCCTGCATTGAAAAACCGTTTATTCGCTGGGAGGATCAGGTAAAGCAGCAGTGATGAAGGCGTGCATGCCCGACACAGAGAGGGCTCTGCGTGCCCTCTCTGGCATGTGTGCCATAAGTTTGCCATCCCTGGTATAGGATATTCTAAAAAATAAATCATGCAGCTTAAACTATATCTAAAATATATTTTTTTCGGTTATCAGGAATAGATAGTTTATAGTTTATTTTTGTGGGGAACAACCAGATCTGAGAGATACATAAGATTCCCCAATAGTTTTTTATTTTACCAGATTAATTTATTGACATGGAAAATTTCCCTTCAGTAGTTTGTAAACAGATTAGACTATGTTTTAAAATCTGTCTGGAAAATTCTGGCATATATTAACTAAGGCTTTTTGTACTGTGGTTATGTTGTTTATTCTGTATTAACAGGAAAAAAAGTAAGCTATCAATCACACAATATAGTCAGCAACTCTCCAAAGACACAATTTTTGTGTATTGCTGCCCATACATTATCCTTTATCGTTCGTTGGTTTTACTTACTTTCTGCAGCAGTGGAAGCATTTATTAGAAGTGTTCTGCTGCTGGCTTCCCCCAAGCGACAGAAAAATAGATTTTGTTTGTTCCTTTTTATGGCTGCATGCTTTCTTATAACACCATTGAGAAGTATGTCTATTGCAAAAGAGTTCAGCCGATATGCGACAGTACCCCAGGTTGCTCCATGCACAATTTCATCACCATTTGATTTAAACTATTGGCTGCAAATGGTTGCCTTTGTGCAAAGCTGTACAGTGATGGATGAACAGTTATTCTTTGTGTGAATTATATGTTACAATAGGTTGCTCAAATGGATCTTACCATCATTAACCCATTCTGAGCCCATAAGCAGCACATATTCAAGGACAGGCATGTTTCTATACTGTTCGGTATTATAAAATGATTCTAATGGTGTTCCTGTGAAGCTAGATCACTTTTACCTCTATAAAAGTATACTTATATACATATTTATATATCACATTTACAGGGGTTAGACAAAAAAACTGAAATACCTGGTTTTAGACCACAATAATTTATTAATATGTATTATAATTAAGATGTAGCATTATAATATATATATATATATATATATATATATATATATATATATATATATATATATATATATATATATATATATATATATATATATATATACAGAGGTTAAACAATGAAACTGAAACACCTGGTTTTAGACCACAACAATTTATTAGTATGGCGTGGGGCCTCCTTTTGCGGCCAATACAGCATCAGTTCGTCTTGAGAATGACATATACAAGTCCTGCACAGTGGTCAGAGGGATTTTATGCCATTCTTCTTGCAGGATAGTGGTCAGGTCACTACGTGATGCTGGTGGAAAAAAATGTTTCCTGATTCGCTCCTCCAAAACACCCCAAAGTGGTTCAATAATATTTAGATCTGGTGACTGTGCA
>WMED01014533.1:0-13987 GCA_019650415.1 Pipa parva | reverse complement strand
GATTGTAGGAAAATAAATCGATACATCGATTTAATAGATGAATCGTTACACCCCTATTCTGCACTATAAATGGATATATTATATTGACCGCTTAAGGATTTAGAAACAAGTACAGTATAGTATAGTAATGCATGGCTGCTCTTGCCAAAAGGTAAGGCAGGGCTCAATTTCAGCTAGGTCTTGCAGGTTTTGATTTTTCTCAAGTCAATTTATAGTTATCAGTGCAGAGCTACTAATACAGGAACAGAGCAAGACAACATTTGTGAGTAAAATAGATATCCCTTATTTGCGCTCCAGCACTCTTTTACTGTCTGTGTAAGCATAAGCTATGCTCACACAGCAGATGTCTGGGTCTTGTTTTATTGAAGATTTTTAGCAAAATGATTAAATATGTCTTAAAGGAGAATTTCAGGCACCAACAATTATTTGCCTGTCCATTTGACATTGTAAGGTACTTTTTTTTTACCCATATATGTTATTTTCTTTTCTTTACAGGAAGTTTCCCACTGGAGCCTCTATTACCTGTCATCTACCTCCTCCTACAGCAGTTCAGTTTTGAACTTTAATTTAAGAATTGGAAAGAAAGGTTTGAGTTCTGAACAGCCAATCAGAAAATTGCAGGTTTTCAGTCTCATACTGCTACTCCTAGTCTGCTTCTTTTTGATTGTGTTGTTTAAAGTGGACCTGTTAGGTCCATTTAAAAGACTGTTTTTAAAAAGCAGGGACTTCTCTTAGCTGAATGCTAAAAGCTAAGACTGTAGTAAAAGAAGCAAACTCCCTGCATCTTTTCTGCTCTGATGCCTGACTTGAATCTCAAAGTTTTAGGGGGTGGAATAAAAGGATGATTGACATTAAAGTTTCTCCAATCAGATCCCTTAAATCACAATCTTGCAGGGATCAGATTGGATGAGCTATAATGTCAATCATCATTTAGCCTTGCCTCATCCGATTTGAGATTCAAGTCAGGCATCAGAGCAAAAAAGAAGCAGGGAGTTTGCTTCTTTTAATACAGTATTAGCTTTTAGCATTCAGCTAAGACAACTCCCTGCTTCTTAAAAACAGTCATTTAAGTGGACCAGACAGGTCCGCTTTAAGAGTTCTTAAGTCTGGGGAACAGTTGAGTGGCATGAGATTTCCTACTGATCAGATGGAAAGGAAGTAGGAGAGAGAGGAGGGACTTATGTAAGAAAGTGGAGTGTAAAACAAAAAACACCGAGAATAGGTCAATTATCTATATTGCAGAAATAATGTAACCATGCTAACTCTATGAGCAAATAAATATTGATGACTGAAATGTTCTTTTAAAATATATTTTTTTCATTATCCTTAAAAAACTCTATTATAAGCATATACTGTAGTTCTGTGAAACCATCCTCTGGTTGGTTAGTCAATTCATCTAACAAGCAAGGATTGATTGTAAATACAGATTGCAAAAAATAGTAGTACTGAACAGAGAGATTAGTAATATTCATGATGATGTAAAAAAATGGAATTCTAAGGTGAATTTTCCCTTGAACTTTTCAAGGAAATTTTCAGGACTAATGAAGATGGTACATAGTATATAAAATAATATAATGCTAATATAATGAAGGTCTATGTGAATTAAGACTATGGCTCCATTATGTGATGCGCCGCATACAGGTTTCTGCATGTGGAAAAATGCATAAAAACAACAAACAAATCACATGTGAGAGCCCCCTATTGATTCGCCATAGATACTGCATCCACTTTTTGCCCTAGGTTTGTTACTGCTAGAAAATAAACTTCTTTCTTTTCCATTAAAGCTCCTGATGGGAGAAGTTGACCACCTGTAGCAAATACTTAATGAGGCTTTAGCCTTACAGTTGTTTGCAGACATAGTTCTTATTTACAGTGATATCTCCTGTCCATTATAATACATTTTTTATTAAACAGTGTGGCATTACCTGGAAAAAAGCCAAATAAATGATTCCTACTCTTATTAAAATTTAATTTCATTAGTAGAGAGCAAATCTACAAAAATCTAATTTACCTAAATTTATGAAGCATGCATATTGGAAAAGGAACTGTTCAGTACCGTATGTAAAATATTCTTGCAAAATTTATTAAAATTGGTAAATTACCGATATCGCGATATCGGAATTTTATCGATATTGCAATATTTGATTTTACAGATATCGATATTGGAATTTCAGCCGTTCTGCCATTGAAATCAATGGCTCGGCCGAAATTCAATATTGGTAGTATCGATATCGCG
The DNA here is from genome assembly GCA_019650415.1 of Pipa parva. NCBI lineage: Eukaryota > Metazoa > Chordata > Amphibia > Anura > Pipidae > Pipa > Pipa parva. The sequence goes on along the minus strand of WMED01014533.1, from coordinate 11,751 downwards.
ATATCGGTAAAAATCCCTTCGATATCGCGATATAGATGCTTTCGTTTTTAATAAATTTCACATATAGTATTGTTGTATGCATTGTTAATCCAATCCATATATCGCAGGGGTCTGCAACCTTTTTGGCTGAGAGAGCCATATAGTGCATCTCTGCTCAGTCCTTTCGAATCTGGAGCCACTGACGTCATATGTGACATTACATAGGTTACGTTAGTGGCTCCGGATTGGCTAGCAACCTGGAAATGTGGTGACGTCAGCAACTCCGGATTGGCTAGCAACCTGGAAGCGCTGAGAGAGCTATACCTCTCGATTAGCCAGCAGACTGTAACGAGTGGTGCTTGCATGTGAGCATCGCTTGTTACAGTCAAAGAGCCAGATGTAGCCATCAAAAGAGTCACATCTGGCTCAAGAGCCATAGGTTACTGACCCCTGATATATCGGATCAAAGTCACGAGAGCATTATTTTTTTTTCTTGTTTACATTTTGTGTCCTTGTTTACATTTAAATGATCTTCTGATTGCTAGGGTAAAGTAACCTAGCAACCAGTCACAGAGTTACATATAGACCAGAAGTGATATAACACAGTGCCTGAATAGAAAGATTAGTAATGAAAAATTATTCTAAAGTAAACAATTTTACCTATGATTCAGTAACTGAAAAGATTATTGCAATCATACCAAAAAGATTAAATAATAAGCCAAATAATTCATAATGTAGCAGTGGACTTGGGTGAGTGTTATTTATGAATTTTATTTATTCATTTATTTTTTAATGAGGCATTTCACTCATCTCCATGCCTGGGAACCTGATTTATCCCCCTAGTCTGGAGTTCCATCCTATGTGGACCAGGGACGGGGTTTTGATAACACAATTCACATCATAGCTGGGGACAGGCATTAGCGTTGGGAACCAGCTTATTGGGGTGGGATTTATATGGCAGTAGCTGGAGTTTGGGACAAGAAGACGAGGAGCTACCTTTTTGCCTTCAGGCTGGAGAAGTGGAGGGTTTCTGTGCAGATACAGTATTTGCTTTGAAAACCTGGATTCGCCAGGTAATACCCTGCAAGTTCCCAGTACAGGTCATCAGAGGAGGTATGATTTCTCTGCTGATTTGTTTGTCATATTTTGTGCTTAAATCTTATTTATCTCAGGGACCTGGGGATACCTATAGAGGTCACAGTGTGGCAACCCACCTGCAGCTGCACTGTCTTCCTTCTGGGTCCTAGAAAGTGCTAGTGTTTTGGTTTAGGGAGTAAGGATGAAGCAGCACTGCCGGGGGGCCCTGGTTCCAACCCTGCGCTAGAGTTCTGAGGCATTAATTATGACACTGTCAGGGACTGTAGTAAAACTAAAAATATAGGAGTAGGTAGGATTATAACATTTTCTGTGATCAAGGCAAAACACTAGGAAAGAGACAAGTAACTTAAATACCAACACCTTTTTATACAGTTAATGTATTAGTTTACAGATTTGAGGTACCCGAATTAGGATGCACAGTGAAAGGACTCGTAGTCCCTGACAAAAAGTATGTGTATGGAGCAGCGTATAATTAGTATTGCTATATAAGAATAAAGATAATTATAATTCTTGCCATAATACAAGTTATGCTTTAGAGGAACATGCATTTACAGAATCAACTAATTCTAGGTTGCTTAGGATGCTATTGTAAGTGATGAAATGCTGAAGAATCTTTGGATCTGCCTATGGGTATAATAATGGCAAGAATCATTAACAATAAACAAAAGAAAGTCTTCAGAGACAAAATGCTTTGTTTGCATTCATAACGCCTTCTAATACTTTTTAGTTCAGCAGATTGTGTGGTACTATTCACAGTGGACGACTGTGGGATAGATCTGCAAACCTAGGTGCAAACTTGCTGACATCCACAACAACCAATCACCAATTTGCTTTAATTCGTTTTCTGTAGTTGGAATTAACCAAGTATCCTAATGGTTACTATGGGTTACAAAGCCAGTGTAAGTCTGCACTTCTGGTTGGTCATTTTCCCCTGTGGGGAGATGAAATATATTTTATTATGTTACAGTGTATGCTCAGCTGTATGGAGAAGGTGGCAAATGTATTCAATCATACTGTGTTCCACGTCATAGGTAACTCTGCTGGTGCAAGCCTTTATTTGTGATTGAGCTAGTCATCTCAGACAGCATTCACATTTAGTTTTATCCATTATGAAGTCTGTACTGAAAAGCTCTTATATCTCCCTTATTTTTCCTAATGTATTCACTCCCCTTTAGAGAATGTAACAGTTGTCAGATATGTAAGAAGGACTTCATGAGGAAACAATGGGATCAACAGATCATACAGCAGTAGCCCTTTGAAGAAGCACTTTAGTTCTCCTTTAATATTTATCCCAGAGCAAACATTTTTTCTCATGAGTTATTTCATTTCAGTTTTTATGTTTTTTACCTGATATTACTTTCTGATTTTCCAAGCTTCTCCCTGGTTCAGCAGCTCAAGCATGCTCTCAGAATTATAGCCGAAGCTCCTATAATTCACTCCTCAAAATAAGAAAAGATTGAATTTTTTATTGCAAACATAGGCAGCAAACAAGCATTAGATTGAAAACCAAAGAACTTGCTTTTACTTTGCAACAATTGTTACATTGTTTAAATGTTATTCTCTTGTTGAAAATCTCAAAGTGTAGGTAACCGGGGCCTGCTGTTGGGGTGTTCGACCTGTTGAGGGACCCCTACAGCAGATGACAGAAGTTAGAATTATAAGAGCTACAGGGAGGAGAGCGACTACAGCACTTCTGCTGACAGTTTTGAAACTAAAAGGGTCAAGCCCCCAGGGGGCTTAGCTGTCCCACCAGGACCACTGTGATCCTTGGTAGATCTGCAGTGTCTGCACACTGCACCCTTCATATCACGGTAAATAAAGTTTTCTGGTCTGCAGGGGTGCTGAAGTGTCAGCACTGCAGGGGGGGGGGCAGGAGAGCTACACCGATCCTGGCTAGTTACCCCACTGGTGAGTAAAAGGGGTGACCTATTAAGCATTTGCACCGGTTGCCTTTCACCCTAAGGCCAACTGTGTAATAAACAGAATATTATTCACTATTTATCTTATTGTCACTGTGATGGAACAAATTGTCACTTTGTAGTTTCTGAGCATTGTCAGGTAAATAGTAGCAGACATGAATCATTGCAAAACAATGCCACTATAACTATATTTTTCTATACTAATGACAACATACTGGCAATCTAGCAATATACATAATTTATCAACATTGTAGGATAGTAGGTTAAACTGGTTTGCCTTGTGTCTTTCTTTGGCCTTATAAACTGTGTTACTATGTTATGATAAGAAGAGACAATGACAATATTTTGTCAATTCATGTTGACATTTTGCTTTGATCTTATGTTTCAATGTAGTTTTGATGATGAAAAATGAGCAATATATCACAAACAAGGCCTTATTGACTAAAGTCCAAATAGTCGTGTAGAGCTATGAATTCACATCTATTCTCAAGTCCCCCATATTTGCTTATTTGTTAAACTCTGCGAAGTGGCGTACACGTGATCAGTTTGGGCGCCTATGTTAGTTGCGATCTTATGGAGATTTTTACATCATTTTGTGTGTGCATGCACAGGTACTTCTACAAATGGCTAAGCGGCGGAGTATGTCGAAGGTGCAAATGTGACATGCTCCGATTTCACCCATTTGACTTTGTCACTTCAGACTGGTGAATTTGGAGGTTGATGTCAGGGCTCCAATGTTGTGTAAAATGACTATTTAATCATAAGTGATGATATGATATAGGGACATGGTGACATAGAAATAGATATTCACAGAATTGTTAGTGGAATATGGTGAGACTGACGACACTGCCCTTCACAGGTCAAAATCATCCCAGTCTGCATGACTTTGCATCCAAATTATTTCTGACTGACTATACCTCACTGCACATGCGACAGCATTCACAGCTGTCTGCCTGTTCAACAAGTCTATTCTCTGCTTACTCAATAATGAGAAGTGAATTTGAGTCTGTTTTGGCGATGTGACTCAAATTGTAGCGAGGTGAATTTTGACAGGTGAGTTCACCCTTTAGTCAATAAGGTCCTCAGTGTTGTTGGCCATAGAGCCTCTATGCTAATTCTTTGTTTTCATTATTTCATCATGCAGAATCCTTATATGATCAATTGTAAACAGAAAAAGAAGCAAATCTATGGTAATAAAATATTTATGTTTATGAAAACTGGATATCTTAACCATATCGCAAAAATATAAATGCATGTGCAAAAGCAGTTTTCATTATAGTTCAGCTTTTGTGCATGCATGCAATATCAGTGAGGAGAGGGCAGAGGCTGGCTTATGATGTCATCATTGTGTGTCTGCAGCACAGTGAAATATTTGAGCAGGAGGCAGGTCAGGACATGTAAGTATATTTCCTTACCTAAACTTCACACAGTACTGTGATTGAAATCTTCTTAGTTCTTTTTTAAAACTGAAATAACATGGCATTTTGTTGCATTGACAGTTCCCAGATGCATACTTATAACCATATATACACAGACTTATTTTTTTTTAATTTGACATAAAAACTAAATTAAAATCCCACAGCTGAGATCTCTGATCTAGATCCTATGCCTGCAAAGCAGCACATCTTTGTAATATGTAACAAGCAGATCCTGATTGCTGATACTGCAAATAAACATCTCCCATTTTCCCTTTAGCAATTTTTAGCTTGAGGTATTTATTCGAAAGCCTTGTGACACCAGAAAGTAAAACAAAAATCTAATTTAGATTAGAATCACTTTATTTCTCAAAATGATCTTTTTAAGTTACATTCTTGATTCTTATGCTTTGTGTTTAAGTTGCAAAAAAAAAATATATATATAAAAATTAGAAAATACCAGGAAAAGGAACAGGAAAAGAATTCAGGCATAGCAGCTAAAGGGGCACTATAGTGCTGATATAACTATACATATACATATAAAACTCCTTTATACTGAGCCAATTGCTGACAGAAATAGTTCAAAAAATAAAAAAAAAAAAAGTTTAGGAAAGAAATAATACTTGCCATTTGTTTCCCTTAATTAATATTACTGAGAGCTGATATTTTCCTCCCCCCTGCTTCCCTCCTCTTTCTGTATGAGTATGAATTCATATTGTTGAACTGTCCCTAAAATTAGCCACATTGCAGAAAATAACAGAGTTTGATAGAAGTGTCGATTGGATGCAATTTCTGACATTTAAGTGACATTTGGCACTTTAATAAATCTGCTCCTGCAATTTTTTATAGGCTAGTTGATTGAAGAAACAACAATGTACACATATTACATTTGTGATATATTACCCAATGTTACATATCATGTAACAATAATTTAATTGTTACAGAAACTCTCCATTAGGTTACTGCTAAGGAGATAATAGCAGTAGAAAATATTTTTTTAGGCTATAGGGCTTTATTATAAATTCTAACCGTATGTTAGAAAAATGTTTGATTTGTCATAAATAATTTTTAAATTGTAAAAAAATTTTTCTCTCTTTACATCCCCCTTTAAGCTTTTATGCATGGATGTCAGGGGTGTCCAACTCAAATACACAATGAGCCAAAGTTATGGGCCAACATTGATATTTATTGAAAAAAGTAAGCTTTTCCTTCTCATAAGATATGAGATATAACTATGACCTTTTCAAACAGGTTTGTCCTTTACATTTGTGAATGGATATTCTGCTTCCCACTTTTTTTGAAAGCTTCTGTTTCCACCTTTCGTTTGGCCAATGCGACTGGTAGCATATGGTCACCAGCAGAGCATTCTGGGATTTTATAGTATTAGGGGTTCATGATTTTTCTACTGGAGGGCCAGCTCTAGAAGACATTTGGTATTTTCTCTCTTGCCAAATATAATTACATTGTGGGCCAGATTTTGCCACCCCTGATGTATGCGTTCTCTGTGAAATCCCCCCATATAAATTTAGGCTAATATTTTTTCTACTTCCTTGCACTATATATGAAGCCAAACTCACCACCAAGAGGGTAATTCAGAGGGTTCCCATCATCAGTTTTATACTTTAGAAAAAAACACCTGATATATACAACATTTAGGGATTTTTAAAGAACTTTTTAACAAAGATATGTCTTAGCAGTCACTTTGAGTTACAATGGCAAAATAAACAGTTTATAGCTCTCTCTATGTTATAAATTTGAAGTTTAATTTAAGCTGAATCCCAATGGCAGGATATAAGAAAGGTGAGAGGATTACTGAGACTAGTCCGCTATCCATTCCACGAAATATAGGAGGGAGTGAGCAGCTAAGGAATGCTGAACTAATGCTAGCATTGCTATCAGGCCCAAGTAGTGTCTAAGGCCCGATACCCGCAGTAAATTACGGAAGCGGCAGCTATATATGTAAAGCTGATTCAAGTCCAGGGAAGATGCCAAATTCAGAACCAAAGAATCAAATTCTGAAATCGCTAATAAATACTTCCCAAGCTTCCCCAACCTAACCAAGCCAAATTGTTCTGGCAAGGGGTGGCAGTTAGGATTGGCTGCTTCAGGATTGGCTAACAGTGGATAGCCAAAATTTAACCCATGACATGTCAGATCTTTTTCCCACACCTAACACTCTGGGGGTTATTCACTACAGTCTGAATTGTTGCGTATAGGTGTGAATTCACCAGTTAAAGACAGTCGCAATAGACTGATACTGTCGCAGTCACGTCTTTATAATGAGATTATTGTCACAGCTGCGTCCTTATAATGAGAATATTGTCGCAGTCGCAACTTTGCTATGGAAAATTGTCACGGATGTGACTTTACAATGGGTAAATTGTCATGGTCACGGATTTGCTATGGGAATCTGCTGTTTGAGAATCCGACAGTCGAATTCGCGCCTTAGTGAATAACCCCCTCTATGCCTTACACAGGACTTTTGTAAACATACTGTACTTGTAAAATATATAATTCCAACATCTGCAGTATAGTGGCAATGTATTTTGTCAGGATAGGGAATGGTACTGGAATGTTATAAGCATATTTGTATTATTATTATTGTTTACAGTGCCAACATTTCCAAATGCACTGTACTGTCAGTAACATATCACATCAACTTTACAGTGAAAAAACCTAAAGAAACTAAAGATAACCTAAAATAACCTGAAGTGTTTTTCATTTGAGTTATACTCAGCAATATTGTAACGTAGTACATCCAACTCAATACACTTTACTATATTGTTACAATAAATGATGGGCTATTTTTCCTCTATCCCATGTCATTAATTTAGCTATGACTGATACATTTTCTGGAAACGTGTTACGGTTGGGCACCTTTCAGACTGGCAAAGTAATGTTGTGACTGCTAGCAGATTAATTGTGTGTTCTATCCACCATTTTAGGTATGTCTTGCACCTGTCAAAAAAATCAGCTGCATAGACTAACAGTTGGATTATTCAGAGGTCATGTACTTCAGTGCACCAATAGGAAAGCTGTAGGGATGGTCATTATTTCAGAGAGATAAACAGCTGCTACTGGGAAGAATACCAAATTCAATTTAATAAATCTCTGGGCTGTTAATATCTTCCCCACATGCTTTTTTTACATTTACCAAATATATTCTTCCTCTCGCTTAGAATTTATATGCTGCTTTCAATTTATCAGGAACCTGACGTCATTTTTTTAATCAAAATCAATGAGCATTTTAAGCGAATTTAAGAGCATTACTTTAACCCAGAATTATTTACTTTTTAAAAACATAAATCAGTGCATATAGGCAGTGTTGGACATTTTTATAGAAAATATCTAGATTCATTACTAGTAAACTCATTTTTGTGGATCAGAATTAAAGTATTTTATTTCATGATAAGCAAACCTTAGTATTTATTTCATGATAATTGGCAACTGCCTTTTTTCTTCACTATCTGGCATATAATTGTTAGAATGATATAGGGAGAGGGCTTGGTAAGAGACTACTCTCAGATCACTGGGTTAATTCCCATTGCAGGCTTATCTCAATGATCCAGGAAACTTGTATTTGAAGAAATGTTTATGGCAAAAAGACCCAATTATTTTTATTACAGTGGATTGTGTTGTAATTTATAAGGAACATAGACACAATATTTTTGCAACCATTGCAGCCCTGCCAATTTAGACAGGACATAGAACTCTAAGGTCTGTCATTACACTTTATAATATTTCAATGAAATATTATGGAAGATTTAACCTTAAACAGTCTATGTACTTGCTGCATGCTATTAAAACTTCCCTCTGCTACAGGTACCATTTCCTGCTGATGCCAGTGCTTGCATAACATTCTGTGTTCCTAGGTGTTCCTCCAGGTTTATTTTAAATGGAATTTGCAGTCTTTGTTTGCAGGTGGAAGTAAAATAATACAACGTGCACAGTAGTGCCAGATTTCCCTGTAAGCACAAGAGACCTCTGCTTGTGGGTGGCTACAGGATATAGGCAGGGTGGATCAGGGGGATAAATTCTGGCATAAAGGTATTTTTAATATTCATATTTCACCCTGATATTTGACAGTACACTTTGCATGATGTTATGACACACAGGTAAGTACAAGTATTTTAGTTCTGTGATTATTTGCACAGAGATGAGTGGTCAGTTAATGGGCGTGGCTTAATCTGCCAAGCATTCTGTACATATTCGTTCCTGAGATGTAAATCCAGCACTGTTACATGGAAAGCTACGTGTAGCTAATTTGACCCCTATTGTAATTTGCCACCCTTCATTAAGAAGTGCGCATTGCTGTGAGCCTACTAAAAGCACAAGGCTGTACACTGCACACTACCAGTGAAGACAGCATAGTATAGGTATATATAGTATATAGTATAGGTGCTGGCAAGTTGAGAGACACCATTCCTAAGATGGAGGAGCACATGATCAGTGTACTGCCCTGGGCTACAAGTTACCTATGAAATGGCAATGTATATAATGGGGGAGCAAGGAACAGACATGGACAAATTTTAAAATACTGAAACTAGCTGTGAAAGGTATTAACATGAGAAATATAAAATTCCATCTGCATAGTAACAGCACTAGTGTAATGGGAGCTGTGCCTGAACCCGATCAATTCTAATATGATAAAAAGTGCAGTTAAAAGACAACAGAAAAATGATGAAAAAAAGTAAAAGTGCTATGAGAGGCAATAAACGCCCATAAAACGAGCAATTAACCTTAATGAAGGTCATCCACAATAATAGAAAATTCTCACTGTAATTCAAAACACAAGGAAAGAAAGAGCAGTAATGAGATAAGGTGGTTTCACAGGAAAATGGCAGTAATGAAAAAAAGATCTTAAAGGACCAGTAACACCCAAAAGATAAAAAAAAAAAATTCCATTTGGATGTTCTCAACAGTTATTCAAATAGAGTGCATGTTATTCCTTTATCCTTTTTCTTTTTTACTTTATTTTTATAATTTTGTTAATTATAACTGACAGATTGCTTGTCTTGTTATACCAAGGAGGCTGTTGTTTTGTTTTTTAATATAAGACTTGACGGTGTCCCATGAGCAAAATTAGTTGATCTGTATTTCTTAAATATCCTTAATTTCTGAAATAGCAATATATGCAAATATGTACCTTGTATAATGAATCTGTGTGGGATAATGGAAAATTGCAATGAATTGTCATGCTATTAGAAGTCACTATGGAGTTTTAGAGCTGTATAAAAATGTACCAATGTTGTAGTTGTATTGAAAGCATATGCTGTTAAGATAGCGCTATGGAAATAATTGTGCTTGATGTAATTTAACTGATTACATGCCAGTTATACATTTGAGGGTGTTGTTGGGGGGCTGTGGGGGTCTTATGGATCCCATCACTGTAAAGGAGCTTAGTGCTTCAGAGATATCAATGCTAAGTACAGCACTTAACAATTTAGTGCCCCCTCCACCTCTGTGCTGTTCCCTGATTCTTCCATAGCAGATGCAGTTGGATTAAAAGGGATTGCAAATGCCCAGAGCTATCCAGCCACTCAGCTATTGGCTGCGATAAAAGGAAGAAGATAAGAAGAGGAAAGTGAATCAGAAAACACCATAACCAGTCTTGCTTGCTTGTTGGTAAGGATATATTATGAGAATGTTGCCTCGGATAGGTGCATATTTCAGTGTTATTCATAGGGAACAGTGCTTTAGAGGAGAACTGTAGCTTGTTTCACCTAATGGTGATTCTTAAAGGAGGAGGTGGGAAATAGCAGTAGTTTTATGCTTCAGCTCCTGCAAGCACAGTAGAGGAATTCTGATGTAAAACTGCTACTGCACTTTCTAATATTGCCAAAATCACCATGGAACTGGAAGTTAAGAGGATTGCATCACTGTTCAGAGCAGAAGCGAACAGCAGTGCAGGAGCATAAAATTCCAACCCATAAGGCCAGAGTTGGAAACCTTGTTTTTCCCACAGCCAGTACTTGGCTTAACCATCTGTGTATGAATGATGTGATTTACAGGTACAAGTTCATTTCACTTTCACTTGTCCCTGCCGGCTTCATAATCGTCTTCGGATTACATTAATTGGTGGGAAATTACTTAACTTTATTATTCAGTTCCTATAATGGAATGTCAGTTAACTTTTTTACCTTTTTGCCACAAAAGATCAGGATATTGCCACCTGCACATCCTAAGTGTGAAATGTTAATTTGTCTAATTATTGCATTATTCTTGATGCACTTGACTGTACATGTCACCCTATTATGCATGTAAGGTATTGCAATTTCTCTAGCATTTGTTTATGGATTAAATCAAGAAACTGGTTGTACACTAATTGTATTTCTGCTCAATCAGCTTTCATCTCACGATCTGCAGCCCAAGATCATGAGATGAAAATTTCCAGCTGCAGATCTTGCCCCCCCCCCCTTGTTACATAGTACCCACCCCCTTGCTTTCATCTCATGATGAGCAGCCCAAGATCGTGAGATGAAAATTTCCAGCTGCAGATCTCTCCTTCCCTTGTTACATAGTACCTGCCCCCTTGCTTGTTTCGCTGAAATTTCCATAAACTGCATGTGCAGATCATCTTTTTTTTTTTCTGAGTAGCTCTGCCCACCTAGAGGCTGTGTATGAAACATTTTCACAGTAAGCATATTTTTGATTCTCATATCAGATCCACCACCAGTCCTCTGAACATTGATTCTGCCACTTTTCACAGGATTATTTAAATTCTGTCCTAAATTACATAAATAACCAACAAGTCATTCTGCTCAAGTGTGATATGAAAAGAAGAATGCTTCTGTCCGTATACTTCTTTGTATACTATTTTACAGTATATCTCCATGCCTATGTATACATAATGTTTTAATACTTTTTTTACATATTTTTTTTCTTTTAAGGGTGAAATTTATTAAACTCAGAAAAGCCCATTTCGGCTTTTCTGAGTTTAATCGGGCAAATACCCAGAAGTTTATCACGGTAAGTATCGCAAGATTTGTTGCGATCGATACTTACTGAGAGAAACTTTTTCTATTAAATATTTCCATAGAAAGGTAACTATACTACACTAATGTAAAACATTGCTATACTACACTAATATAAAGCATTGCTATACTTCACTAATATAAAGCATTGTTATACTTCACTAATGTAAAGCATGGCTATACTACACTAATGTAAAGCATTGCCATACTACACTAATGCAAAGCATCGCTATACTACACTAATGTAAAGCATTGCCATACTACACTAATGCAAAGCATTGCTATACTACACTAATGTAAAGCATTGCCATACTACACTAATGCAAAGCATTGCCATACTACACTAATGTAAAGCATTGCCATACT
>WMED01014532.1:0-13987 GCA_019650415.1 Pipa parva | reverse complement strand
TATCAGTGCTGCTTACTCAATCATTCTGTGTCACATGAAACAACTACTGGGGAGAAAAACGCTTCTCACTAAGGTCTAGTACTGCATATGTAAAGAGGTAATCTGACTATAGTTCCCCTTTAATAATATAACTAAACAGAATAAGTGGGATTAAGAAGTCAATGATAATTGAGATCCAGGTGATTGGGGGAAGCAAATTAAAGGGGCCCTTTCACAAATTTTGCACAGTGGACCATTTGCTTCTATTTAATCCACAAACAGTGTTGACATACTATGACTAAATTTATGGACACAAATCTTTAAAAAAAAAAAAAAAAAAACAGTACAAATAACTGAAGATTGCCCAGCAAACCACCATATGCTGGATTTATGAATTGTGTTTATCATCAAAAAGAGGCTCCTTTAAAAGCGAACAAAAGCGCACATCCATATTATTGCACAATTTTATTTTGCACTTTCCATTCTTTCTCCCACCACCTGCAATCTATGTTAACATTCCGTGGTTAATTTGTATCCATTATACCTGTGTGCGCGAGCAAGATTGTCGCACAGTTACATCCCTAAAGCCTTCACTTGCAAATAGATTCTGATCGTTTTATGAATCCATAAGCATCACCTCCCACAGCAACTCAAATAGATCATTTCACTACCCCTCCGCATGGAAACAGATTATGTCCGTCACTAGATGGTTGGAAGTCTTACAATCTCCCTCCAGGGCCACAACACAGCATCGTATTTCTGATGATAGAAAGGACTGATTACCCATCATGGAATTCACCGGGTTTTTTTTTGCATCAAACTACAAATAGGTCTTCCCATCGTAGTTACATCCAGAAGCAAGTGCTAGTCAATCCTACTGTATTTTTCCCCAAACAATTTTTTTTAATTTAAAGTGCACCTTTCACATCAAACCTCTAATACTAAATTAGTTTCTACTAATGAAATAAACATTTTGTAAATATAGATGTATTTACAAAATGTACCTTTATACAGCGTTTCTCTCTGTCATCTTCCCTGTCAGCCTGACTTTTCTTTCCCGTGTGTCGGGTAGGCAGGTCTAAATAGTAGACATTAAAGGGTGCCCTTACTTGACATTATTTGTTTTAATTTTGAATGATTGTTTTTAACATGGAGAAATAAAATATGGATTTTATACTTTCTTTTTGGGAGTGCCAGTTACAACCGTTCTTTGCTACATTTTCATGAAGTTCCTTTCTCAATGGACTCTTGTGCTACAACCAGCAAAGAGAGGGACAAGCCATACAAATCAAGAATTCAAAATAACATTTTTTATAGGTACTACATAAGAAGAACTAGTAACCGATCCAATTAGCAAGGTAGATTTTCTGGGGTAACTGGTAACTAGTCCTATAAATCTAAGGAATGCTCTATAGGGTCATTTTCCAGGGACATCCCAAAGAAATAATTGTAAAAAAGTGTTTGTAAATTGCAACAATATATCTATTGGTAAAAAAATAAAAAACAATTCCTACAAAATAATTTATTTAAACAACTCCCTTGCCAATCCAAATAGATATATATATATATATATTTTTTTAGGTGTTACTTGTCCTTTAATGCCTGAAAACGAATGCAACTGAGAGGTTCTTAGGTTCTGATTCCGGCACATATTCCGTTATGGTTTTTAAATAACCAATTGTAATTCATCTGTTCTAGGGAAAGGCTCTAGTAAGCTCTAGGTGGCTGAGTATCATGGAGAATGTAGAACATAGTAAGTCAGTCTGAGTTCTCGGATCCGATTACCTTCTCAAGAGATCTGACATCTCAGGGTTCAAATAGATTTATTGGAGGGTATTTGTAAGTACAAGGAAAGTAATTGCTACATGGGATGAAAAGGCACTTGAGAAACAATCCTTATTTGAAACACATTTGAGCTGTGTAATTATGTCTCTGTAATCACACACACTTGAATATCTTTCTGCCAACAAACAATTGCCTACAATGATATTTGCTGCAGACATCACTCATGAAGAAGGCTGGCAAATTAATTATTTGATTTTTCAGTTTGTTCATTTTCATAGATCACATTTCTACACAGGCAAAGCAGAAGTCATCTACACAATCTGTCTGAATTCTTGTTTATTTTATTTTATTTATTTATATTAAACAGATTAAACTGCTGTTTTACCGAGATTAGCAGCCCCCGCCTCTGGGAATCTTACAATCTAATTTCGCTACACAATTACACATATGCTAGGGCCAGTTTAGTCACATGCTGGCATACCTACAGAACTGTGGAAGTAAATCAGAGTGCTGAAAGGAAACCGAGTTCAGAGAGGCCATAAACTCCGGTTTAAAGGGGAACTAAAGCCTAGCTTTTATAAGGGCTGTTTTTCTATGATGGGTAGCCTGTTCTTGCCTGCGGGAATCCTGGCAGATCTGGAGTTTGCAGTGTGGTGTTCATCTGTTCATCTCCCAATTTGATAGTGGTTGACTGTGCTGTGCCTCCTGGACTGTACCAGCTGAGTGGGCATGAGCAGAAGAGACACTCCATTGAAATCAAAGTAAAATGCAGTGGATTTAAGGCGTTAATTTTCGATATTGTTCTTATTCAATCTTGAAAACATTTGAGTCGCCACTTCATAATTTGATCGCAATCATTAAAAGATGCGACTATAAAAAAAGTCACCAAAAATGCACTGAAAAGGGGCGACTAAAATTAAATATGGGCAAGTAGGTTGAAAAGACCTTTTTAATTATCCCCTGCAGGGAATCACTCGGCTGCCCGAGCAGTCTTTAGGGTTTAACACACCGTAAACAGTGTTTCTTTCATATTCAGTTGTTTATTTCAGAGGAAATTTGTCCTTGTTTCTATTTCAATTATTCAACAATAGAACTTCTTCTTGCATGCCATGTGGGGTTGTTCCCATTATACCCAGGAGATTAGTTATTCACTAAAGTCGGAATTGTTGCGTATAGGTGCGAATTAACCAGATAAAGACAGTCGCACTGGGCTGGTACTGTCGCAGTCATGTCTTTATAATGAGAATACTGTCAGCGAGGCTCACGAGGCTCAACTCGAGTCACCTTGGAAGACTGGAATCCCTTTAAAGCGTTCGCTGATGTCCACGCGCAGCACATCAGTGAGCGCATAACAGTGTCTGTGAACAGAGGCAAAGCATCAGAGGGTAAGTTCGGAGTATGCTGAATTACCTCCCTTAGTATTTAGGCTAAATGACAGGACCATCTCCATAGGGAATAATGGGTTTACGCCAACCAGGAATTATTTTGGGGGATAAGATGTTTTTTTTTAACAGTTTAGTAAAAAGGAGAAAACAGCAATTTCATTAAATATGTATTTACTAGTCAAAAACGCGTTAGACTTTAGTAAATTTGCCCCAAACTTGTGTAACATTATAATGGTCACAGAACAAGGATGGGACAGGAAGTTAAGAAGCCTGAGGCCACCTCTGCAGATTGAGGGGGTAATTCATAAAGCAACGAAGTGAGCTACGATTAGTTCGGTTCACTTCGCTAATAGTAGTATGCGCATGCTGATGTCCTGTACGCGGACATCAGCATGCGCATTAAAGGGATTCCCGTCTCGGTGAGAGCAAAAGAGTTGCCTCGCTGAGATGGGAATCCCTTTAATGTGCATGCTGATATCCGCGTACAGGACATCAGCATGCGCATACTACTATCGAAGTGAGCCGAACACATCAAAGCTCACTTCGCTTCTTGATGAATTACCCCCTGAAACTCCTGGCGTTCATCTATGCCCTTTTGGGGCCCCGGAGCCGCTGAGATCCAACATTCACAGTACGGATGGGGATCCACAAGCAGGGTAATGGAACAGGATGGACAGACTAGAATAGTACAAGAGGAAGAACAAGGAGAAAACACATACTAGATAAGATGGAAGAAACCACAAGAAAACAGGGAACAGGAAGGAACCGAACGCATTTTTCTCCCAAGAAAAGCTTCCTCTCATGGTACCCGATGTTCACAAATGCCGGGGTTTTATATGAAGCACAACAAAACGCGATGACATCATCATTAAAATGCGATGGCGTCATGTACATAGCAACGTCACACGTCACTACGCTTAATCGTTGTGCTTCATATAAAAACTGGCCATTTGTGAACATTGGGTACCGCGAGAGGAAGCCTTTCATGGGGCGAAGCGCGTTTGGTACATGGATTCACCTCCTATCATCCATTTTTGGCTATGAGAGCTCCTGACTATCGTAGCTCTGTTTTTGGACAGGTTGGATGACTGACTAATTGGGTATTTAAAATAGATGGTTATATTTACATTCATTTATAAGCATATGTATACTTAACTTAGGGTTCTATATATATATTTATATATGCACTGCATATCTGGCACATTTACTTATATGATATCTATCTTACCATTTATTAGTACAACACTTATGGAGGTACCATTCTGAGAATTCAGTCCAGATAGGACTATTATCTTTTTAATTTTTATATCTTTGTTTAGTAATGCCTTTTTGCATATTTCTTTTCACTTAATAAATTAGTGTGCACTATATTAGAGAGAGCTCTGTTGTCTCTTTTTCTATATTTACATGTTTATATATTTTTCTATTATTATTATATCTTATGCTCGTTACCACTTCTCCTTTTGATACTGCAGTACTGCTCACCAACAGCCTTGATTTACTTCCTTGTCAGCAGAAAATAACTGGAAAAACAACCTAACAATCAATAGATCCCTTTCTCCGGGTTTCCTGTTAAGTTCATCTAAACATATAGGAATTATAACTACCGTAATCATACAGGGGGTTATATTCTCTGAAGTCCGAATTGTTGCATAAAGATGAGAAGTCACCAGCTAAAGACAGTCTCCTACTACTGTCGCAGTCACGTCTTTATAATGAACATATTGTCACAGACGCGACTTTACTATGGAAATATTGTCGCAGCCGCAGCTTTAAAATTGTCGCAGTGGCGACTTTAAAATGGGAGAATTGTCACGGATTTGCTATGGGAATCCGCTGTTTGAGAATTCGACAGTCGAATTCGGACTTTAGAGAATAACCTCCTGTAAATGTAGGATTTTGCAAATGCACAGTCGTCACATCGCCTCTGTAAACAGCCGATTGCATCGCTATCATTGTGAGCTGCACTTTTTTCACCATCTGGTGATTACCTTAGTAACAGATGCAGAAGAATGAATAGATATACCCACTGCCCTAAAAGAATGATAGAAATGATTTAACTACTTCCAGAGTGTGAGTGGTAAGTTGAGCATGTGTCCCTATTTTATTTCTTTCATTCATACGTTGCAAATCAACAGCGAACTACCCGTCAGGCACTTTGTTTTATACTCTTTACTAAAATACACACATGGGTAGATTCATATATTGTAGCGATAAAACATCCAGTTCTCTGGCAGTTGTGCACCTGTCCCCATGAAATGAAATTGCTAAAGATAAACCTTACTTTATATTTACAGTTATAAAAGGGAACTGTGACACAAACAGAATACAAATTGAGGAACAGTTGGAGAAATTGTTTTGTTCTTCCTTAAAAGGACAGTAATGCCAAAATAATTTAAACGCCCCCAAATGCTTTTGCTATTACTAGATATGCTTAGAGACGTTCTACCCAGAGAGTCTGAAAAGTATAATATTCAACCTTGAAGGACCATTAACACCCAAAAAAATAAACTGGATTATCAAAGCAATTGTAAAAATTTTGAAGTTGAATTCATTAATTTTATTGCTTCAATATCAACATCATCAAATCAAAAGTACGTATGTGTTTTATATTATACAGTTAAACCTTAGTTGTGTCCATCTTCTGCCTTCCAAATAATGCTCAAAGCACAATCATTTTGTAATGATAGGGCTGAAGCATATCGATTATTGTTCAAATACTATCTCCTGAATAAACTTCAGTTCAGAGACTGAAATCCCTTTAATGCGCTCGCTGATGCCCGCATGCAGGACATCAGCGAGCGCAGATCAGTCAGTCCGAAGTGAGGTGAACACTCCGCACCTCACTTCGGACTATGCTGAATTACCCCCCAATTGGTGTTAAGGTGTGGTTATGGGTATACTTTGCACATATTGTATTAAATACTGCTTGGATATCTCTGATAAATCCACGAGAATTTCCCCATTGTAAAGTCACAACAATTTTTTAAAGGTAAGACTGTGACAATTTTCCCATAATAAAGTCGCGACTGCGACAATATTCTCATTATAACGACGCGACTGCAACAATATTCTCATTATAAAGATGTGACTGCGACAGTAGCAATCTATTTTGACTGTCTTTTATCTGGCGAATTTGCACCTATACGCAACAATTCGGACTTTACTGAATAACCCCATAATTAGTTGTTTTTTTTTTAATTTTACCTGTTACAACATCACAATACAACAAACAGGAGAAAATAGTAACAAAAATAAAATAATATATAAATCAAAATGACATTGATAAATAAACTTTATTCTTTTTTTCTCATTTGTCAACCAAGGCAGAAGGGAGCCGCAACAAGGAGGCAGAAGAGCCATATGCGGCTCCAGAGCTGTGGTTTACCTACCCCTGCTCTATCCTAATTAAAATGTACAGCTGGAGTGTGTCATTAAAGACCCCAAATTCTAAGGATCACGTGACGCCAGCAGCCAATCAATGCAGCAGCATGCAGGTTTAGACAGGGAAGCCATTCAGTCTGGTTTAACAATAATTTATAAATGCTGGCCGACTGAAGTGCCTCCTCTTGCCCTGCTGCCCGCATTTCCTACTACCTGCTGCTGGAAGGATCAAAATTAGCATATGCCAATTCATTAAACATGACAAAGTGAAAACTATAATGAGGTCTGAAACAGGGCGAGGGGAGGGGGTTATGGGTAAGGTTGCAGGTATGTCCCCTATTTGATCCTGCTTTCAGTTTATGCAGGCGTTAGTAATTCTTTAAAAGGAATTGATTGCACAGAGATTATTCTAAGGCATAAATAATAATCGAAATGACTGATTTTTTTTTTTTTATTAATTACATTGCGCCGGACCCTTGGTAAAAACTGAATTTGCCTCAGAGCAAGAAATGACTAAAGTGTAGCGGTGGGTCACTGATACATTAGGGAAAATCTTCATGAAGTCATTGATGTTTGTGGATGGGATTGAAGTCGCCTCGGTATTTATACATTCAGAATACATTTTTAATAATATCCTTACAGCAATTTTATCTATTGAGTCTAATAAAGGTTTTCAGTTCAGTGAAAAATTGGCTGCACTTAGTAGACCAACCTGTGACTCTCCATCTGTTGCACTATGGTTTATTCCCAGCATCCTCAGCAATCCTTTAGCAACAGCTGCAGAGGTTTTAATGACACAAAGGTGAATCAGTTTTGTCTAATATGCATGAATTATGTCTCAGTATATAGCATATTCATGTATAATAAGACACAAACTGTTCATTGGCATGCAAATAAGCCAGACTGACTATAAATATTAGGATACATTATTAATAAAGACCTAGAATATTTTATTGTGATACATGGCTGGAGAATAATATGCACAGTAATTACTTATACAAACTGTTTGCAAATACTAGTGAGAGCCTTGGTTAGGAAAACTTAAAAGTTTCTGGGAAGACCAGATCAGAACGCAAGATTAAATATATGTATCAAATAAATGAAGAATATTTAGAATTTCAACATCGCAGTTTTATAAACTAAGAAATAAAACCGAAATTAGTTAATTCTCGCATTGTGGGACATAGATAAAGGAATAGCTTTACTAATGTCACAATAAACCCAAAATACATCTCAATGTTATAAAACAATATATCACGGAATCAGAAAAAGGATGGTGTTTTGGACAGGGGGATCAGGTGTGTGGGGGTTATTCACTAAAGTCCAAATTGTTGTGTATAGGTGCGAATTCACCAGATAAAGACAGTCGCAATAGGCTGCTACTGTCGCAGTCAAGTCTTTATAATGAGAATATTGTCGCAGTTGCGACTTTATTATGGGAAAATTGTCGCAATATTAACTTTAAAAATTTGTTGCAACTTTACAATGGGGAAATTGTAGGGGATTTACTATGGGAATCTACTGTTTGCGAATTTGACAGTCGAATTCGCACCTTAGTGTATAACCCCCACAGTCTTGTACATGGGACCTCTCCTGACTAAATCCATCCCTGTTTTTACCACCCAGCTACCCCATGCTGGATGGTTTGCACTATGGATCTTTGTAATTCTTCTTTTCTCTAGTCTGTCTTGGGCAAGTTCAAAGTTAGTCCCATCCTTTCTAGAAGCTTGGTCTTCTAACATACAAAGATGACTAATGACTTCTGGGAAATCTCTAAGGGAGAAAACATGAGTAAATAAAAGCAAGGAAAGCTGAGTCTCTAGCATACTACCTCACAAATACTACATCATGAAGAGTCAACACGGCAGCAAACCAACCACAGTAGATAATGGGACCCTCTATCTGTGGCATATCCAAAAAATAGCGCAGTGCATAAAATTACAAGAGTAATAAACTTTAAGCTTGAATACAATCTTTTTTGGCATAAACGGTCATGCAAAAAATGAATTATAGTGATATTGACACATCCAAACCATAGGGCAGATCCTAATACAAAATGTTTAATCAATAGGTGAAGAAAACCTTAAAAACTAGTGCTTCAAGACACAGGATTTGAGAATTCTAGCCAAATTTACGATAGACTGGAAATGGGAAGCGTGTAAATCTGGAAGGCCAGTCAGAAGAGCATTACAAAACTCTAACCAGATGGTCAGATGGACATTTAGAAACGACTGGTAAGAGAAAGACAGGACAATAGTTAGACAGGCATGCAAGGTCCAGTGTAGTTTTTTTGAGGATGGGTTGAGACAGGCCTGTTTACATGAAGAAGGAAAAATTCCACAGAACTGGTTATGAACAGAACACGAGCAAAAGGGATGGCGTAAGGAGGGCTTCTTTCAAACTTGTTATAGAATAAAACCCTTCTCTCTTGTTGCCCCTTATCTTTGGAATTCTGTAATCCTCTAACTCCACCAAGAGCAGTCCATCAGTGTCTCCAAATCTAAATTAAAAATCTTACCTCTTGGAGCACTAGCACCAGATTGCATGTCCATATTCTATCTTTAAGCAACTATTTATTCTATTTTGTATTTATTTTCTTATTTAATTGGCACCTATAGGCTAATGAACTGTCACTTTTTGCTACTGCACTTGTTACCCTCCTATCTGTTTATGTAAGTCTTACTCCTATTTAGATTGTAAGCTCTATAGAGCAGGGACCTCCATCCTCTTGTTTCAATCATGGCCTAGCACTTAGAGTGATGTATTTTCTTGATTATTTTCTTGTAATTTATTTCACTTGTTCTTTAATAAGCACTTTTCCCTTGTCTGCATTATAACTGTTTTGTTGGATTGTACAGCGCTGCATAACATAGTGGCGTTTTTATAAATAAAAATATACATACACCTATATACAAAAGTGCTCTGATGGCTCAATTATCAGGAATAGTTCCTTCAACTTTATTTCCAAAAACATCCAATAGACTACACTCTTATATCAAATACCACTGGATCCAACAGGGGAGGCAGAACAGTAGGTAAATAAAAACAGGGAAGGATTTTTTTTAGCATGTCCATTACAGTCTTATAAGCTGGACAGCAGTGCCTTGTAACCCCCACATTCTAAAAAGAAACATTCAGTACCAAATTCCATACTTAGTGCTTACCCTTCCATTACTGACCTTTTTCTGCTGTTTGTCAGCTACTGGTATGCCAAAATCCCTGGAGCTCTCTTTAAATACACAAGTATCAGGATGGCAATGGTGTAGGACTCCTTCTCCTGCTGATATCAGTCCCTTCTGAAGCAGCCATGTAATGCATGACAGTCCTGCTACTAGACTGACTGTTGTGACCATGTAGTAAAGCAAACTAAGGTCACACCATGTGACCTCTCTCACCTAATGATATGTTTCACTGCTAGTCATATCTCATTGGCTTGAATAATTTCCTATAACTTATCTTGTTGAAAAAATGCTCACTAGGGCTCACATGGAACACATTGTGAGTTATCCTCATCAAGATCTTCTCCTTGCTAATGATGGAAATATTTTCCCTTTGGACTGACTAAGCAAAGTTAACTAAAACAAATGTTGACTGGAGAGTAACTTCAGCTGGAGACTGGACAGACCTCCAGTGGATGAAAAGCAGAAGAAAAGAGGCAGTGCTCACCCTGCCATCTTTTCCCAGATTCCTCTCTCTCTCCTTTTAATAATATGGTTGGGGGGGGGGGCGGGTTCCAGAGATTTAGCTACACAAATATGTACATTTATGTCACTCATCTCCTTCTGTAGGCAACAATCTTTGGTAGACGGTCGCACTCATCCTTAGAACCTACGATCCTACGCAGACTTGTCATCTATAAACAGAAAATGAAATGTGTATTACATCTTTTAATTAAACACCACAATTATTCTAACATAAGCAAAGGAAATGTATCTAAGAGACGCGTTCAATTATGTATAAAGGTTTTCAATTCAAAAAGCTACTTTCATAGTCCAACATTAATTACTCTCCCAGGTAATTCTTCTGACTGGACTATTACCAAAAATCTTCTACTGTATACAGTATGTAGCAAACCTGGCAGAATAAGACAATATTGAAAAACCACTGGCTTTTCCCAGTGTAAAGTTCATCATGAGAAATGAGCTGTCCCGTACATTTCAGCAAAGACATAGCGTAAAAGCAAGCAATGGTAGACTAGAGCGGAGTTATAAAAGGTAAGTTATGAAGACATGAAACACACAGGACTTTTTAATCCCAGGTAGTATAAATACATTTGCACACTGTTTACTGTCTACATGTTGAACAGTTCAGTGCTGCTGTGATATGCAACCACAAAGCAACCATACGTAGGGGCTGAATAATAGATGAAGACCAGCCTAATATGAAATGAATGCAGGCCCACAGTGGAGGATTGTAATGACTAGCGTTGCTGATTATTTTGTAAAATAGGAACTGCAGTTGTTTCTTATCTTTATTATTCCACATCATTACAGTTAAAAAGTTAACTGCAAGTGAAGGAAATTCTCATTGCTTTCCACTGCAATGTGCAATGTTTTAGGTTAGGAGGACAGGTTCATAGCTATATTTGAGACAGTTTAGCTTTTATTTTAAAGATTTTTGAGCCTCATCTTGGATGTGCATCTAAGCTTTTCTAACATGGATTTTTTTTGGCTAGTGGCTTATTGTGAACATCTTAGCGCACTTCTGGAAACTGAAATGGTGCTTCCTTGTAAACCTCTGAGATCTTTTTTAGATCATGGCATCTCAGCCAGTTTCTAGGATTGGCAACACATAGGCTGGCGCCTACTACTACATTCTTCCTGCAGAAGACACATGTTGGGTGGGTGGTCTCATGGCACCCTAGGCCCATGAAACCTGGGCAACCTCCCCCCCCCCTCACTTCCCCAGCCCCAGCTCTCTTCAGCTCTGCTGTAGTGCGGTGCTCTCTCCAGTGCACTCCCGATTATGTCACTTCCTGTGAACGGGCCACAGTACTTTTATAAAGTAGTCTGGAAACCCTGGAAAAAAAATGCCAAAATTTTCCCTAACCTAAAAACAAAAATGAGTTCTATAATTCCATCCCAGCAGCGCCCCCTATCAAGATCATTCTGGCTTAGAAAAATGTAGGAAGATTTAGTGATCATCAGTTATATGTTAAAATGCACCTGTCACCTCAAAACTAATACTAATTTAAGTTGTACCAAGGAAAGAAACATTTTTTTAAATATATATGTATTTTTTTTAAAAGTACCTTTAAACAGCGTTTCTCTCTGTCATCTGCACTGTCAGTCCGACTTTTCTTTCCTGGATCGGGTGATGATGATTGACATAATAGCTCCTCCAATCAGATCCCTGCTAGATTGTGATTTAAGTGTTCTGATTGGAGGAGTTATAATGTCAATCATTATTTAGCCCTGCCCAACCCAACTCGGGAATGAAAAGTCGGACTGACAGGGAAGATGACAGAGAGAAAAGCTGTATAAAGGTAAATTTTTTTAAAATACATATATATTTACATAATGTTTATTTCATTAGTACAACCTAAATTAGTATTAGAGTTTTGAAGAGACAGGTGCTTAGCAATTTAGAGATGTCTCTTTATTTAAAAGAATAGCTTAAAATATTCTCTCGGGCAAAGTAGCAGATGCATTTAACAACCAAATTGAAAGTTATTTAATTTTTTTCATCATTCAAGTTTCCAAACTTCACTCTTACTTTACAGTATAATACTGTGTCATATTAAAAAAATATCCATTGGTTTTTGTTCCCGTAAAAAAAATAATGGCTTCCTAGTCATTCTGTATCTCCCAAATCATTGCGCGCATCCACCATAAAATTTCTGTTTCAGTAGAAACATGAGAAGGGAAAATCCTGAATCATAATTTCACAAAATCAATAGCTTTATATTTTCAAGCATTTCTGTGATCAATATCAATAGATCTAGCCACAGCTGGAAATAATGTCCACGTTAAATTTCACTAGTGCAGTCAAACACCAGATAGAAAACAATAATGATTATTTTGGTTGATTCAGTCCGTCAGATACCAGTGATAAGGGTGCAAACAACCCCCTCCCAAAAATAACAGATCTTGTAACATATTGATCTATATACCAAATAGATGACCTGTGTATTGCTACAATCATTCTAATGTAAAACACATCAAGGTGGGAGGAGTTTATGAGCCAACCAGCGTCAATTCACAATTCTATGTTTCTATGATATATTGGTTTATAATATCTAGTCTTTTTTAACAAAAGATCTAAAAGTTAAAGTTTTTTTTGTAGGGGGGGGGGGGGTTATGCATTGTTCACGTATTGCTGAATTGCGTTGCTACCTTGGCAACCAGACACATGGCATGGCAGTAACATTACGTAGTGCGCATTAGAGTCCTATAAAGCAAAGGTACAAATATAAATAATTCACTTTCTAGAAATGATACAGAATATCTGGAAGAGTGGGTGTAGAGTCTCAGATAAACACTGGAAATTGTAAATGTTTGATGTTTCCGCCCATTTAAGTAAAATATCTGTATAGACGTATACTGTATATGTTCCTGGTAGTACATTATATATGTGCATTATATATTATATTGCCTGATTTAGGCGTAGGGACACTGGCAGCATTAACTACCTGTCCCGGCTGCCACTGATCCTCTTAGGAGGACATTGAAAGCAAAGCAAAGCCATCCTGAATGTGCGTCATGTGCCAACACCTGAAATACAGATTGAAATTTACAGCTATCTCCTGGCAATCTCCTTGTGGTTGACCAAGCACCAGCTCAAATTAAATGTCACTAAAACGGAATTGATCATCTTCCCACCCAAACCTGGATCCGCTCTTACCTTTTCCATTCTAGCGGATGGCACGACCATCAACCCGGTAACATCTCTACATTGTCTTGGGGTGACTTTTGACTCTACTCTTTTCTTCTCTAAACACATCTCTTCCACTGCTAAAACCTGATGATTTTTCCTTCGCAACATTTCCAAGATCCACCCCTTTCTCTATCACTGCACTGCTTACAGCCTCATGTGTGCTCTTGTCCTATCCCGCTTGGACTACTGTAATGTTTTTCTATCTGGCCTTCCAGCTTTCCACCTTTCCCCACTCCAATCTATTCTAAATTCCTCTGCTAGAATTCTCTCTCCCCAGAGGGGACAGCCTTTCTCCCAATCTCTCTCTGCTCCTTGGCTCCCCATAACAAACATATCATTTACAGTGTTCTCCTTTTGATATTTAAGGCAATTTACTCTGTTGCCCCTCCCTACATTTCCTCACTTGTATGACCATATATTCCTCAACATCTACTGCGCTCTTCCCAAAGTACATAGTATGCCACACACCAGTACTGACTTTTCTTGTCTTAAACCCTTTTCTCTCTCTGCCCCCCACATCTGGAATTCTAGACCCCTTTATCTTCACCAGGAACATTCCCTCTGCCCCCCACATCTGG
>WMED01014531.1:0-13987 GCA_019650415.1 Pipa parva | reverse complement strand
CTTGATTATTGTATCATAAGGATGATAAAAAGCTTAAATTAAATTATCTCTTAAACATGCAGCATGTATGAGGGAGTCGAAATTGAGGAGACAGAGTTGGAGTTACGGGGAAATTGAGGAGTCGGAGTGGGGGCTTTGGCTTACCGACTCCACAGCCCTGGTTACAGTCACATCATGAACTGTGCTGTAATTAACCGGCACCGATGCTTACTTCACAGCGCACAGGCTGATAGAGAAGCCAGTGAACCAAGTGGGAGGAGGTTCACGCTGGCTTCTGTGTCAGTTTGTGCTGTGAAGTAAGCATCAGTGCCAGGTAATTACAGTACAGTTCATACTGTGACTGTAATGATTCATCCCAATATAAGGTACGTTTTTAAATAATTCTTTTTTTTTTTTTTTAATACCTTTAGTTTTCCTTTAAGCACATGCACAGATTGGAAAAAATGATCTGCGCATGTGTGGTTGGTTAAACTTGCCAAAATTTGGGAGGGGGTGAGCACTATGTGATGACAATTAACATCACATACATACCCAGGAAGAGAGCTGCAGGGGCAATACATTCATTTCATGATCCTTGGCTGAGGATCGTAAGATGAATGTTGATTTAGAAGCAGTACACATAGATGGATATTTACTAAGATCATTTGATTTGTTTTGTCTTTTTTTCGCCATTTTTTTTCCGCCGCATTTTCATTTTCCCCTTATTTATGTAAAGTCGAAAAAAAAATTATCCATATCGATTAAAAATAAAATATTAAAAATAAATATTGATGAATGTTGATGCATTAATACCACTACATACATTACTTTCAATGGAACTCCTTTGTTGATATCGATATCTATATTGCTGATTTTACCACCAGGGACTTACTAAAATTTTAAATCTTTGCTTCCAAAAATTCTAACTTGTGTATAGAAAGTAAGATATTTTGCTGTGTAACTTCTTCTTTATGTAAATTACCATAGAAAATAATGAGACTGGTTGAGGTTTGTTTAACAACATAGCTGCTATCAGTAAAGGTAAAACAGAAAGAAAGCAATTAAATTCATGAATTCAACTTCAAAGATAAGTGGCATGGCAATAAAATAGGAATTTTGTTTTTTTGGTATTGCTGGTCTTTTGAGTATTCCACTGCTCTCTGTTTAGTGAGCTGGTATGTTAATTTGAGAAAATAGGACCCAAGTGTGTGTGTTTTTTTTTTTTTGCCTTAAAATGCAAGCTCACTAAACAAGTAGCCACCAGTAGTAGATGGATAAGAAACCTGAAAGAACTGAAAGAATAGTCAGTTTTTTAGTAAAGTGAAAACTCATGTTTGCTAATTTTCTTTAGCATCTGCAGACTTGGAGTGGCTGAGCAACAAAAGCTTCTGCACAGAGGATGCTCTTTCACTTCACCAGAGGACTTTACAATCTGCAGTCCCTTCTCTACCCACATCTCATGCTTCCAGGTATTTTAAATGTCAGGCATGTTAATATTATGTAGGCTGGATTCATAATGCGTGTATAAAATAAGGGGTTTTCAGAGTCAGCCAAAAGGTCTCTCAAACTGACAAAGTAATTTTCCCTTAAAATACATTATAATGAAAAGTGTCCCCTCAAATTAAATGAAAAAATTCCCATTGTTATCCCTTGATCAGAATGAGTGCATCCACCACACTCCTTTTACCCATAAATGATTGCCTGAAAACTTTAAAGGATACTGAAGTCACATTGTAGTTTCTTGAGGTTGAAGGTTGAAGCCTTGAGGTTTTGTGGATTGCAGTGATCTTATATCGTACAGCAAAAAGTTGACTGATGCCTAATGCCATTAAAGGACAAGTAACACCAGAAAGCCATCCTTTATCTGTTGATTAAAGAAGAGACAAAACAAACAAATAAAAATCAGGAATTCATCTTCAAATAGAATATGTTTACAATTAATACTTTGGAATAACTGTTATTTCAATCCAAAGCAATTTTCTTTTTCTGTCACTGGTTCTTTAAGCTATTTATTAGTACTACTACTAAATAAATTGAGTAGTAGAAGAAGAAAGCAAACCATAATACAAAAAAAAAAGATTATTAAGGAAATGCTACAACAGTGAAATTATTCCGTAAGTTAATGTGTTAAATTCAATCATTTTCATTTCATAGTCCATTTTTTCCCCCTGGATAAACAGAAAACTGCCAATGAATGTCAAACTCAGGGCCATCCAGCTAGTCCATTTTCCTGGGATTCTGAGTCACCTTTGAGTCTATTTCCCCCCCCCTCCCCCCCCCCTTATTAACTTCCAGTCTCTGTTGTGCAGTGAAGAAAAATGTTTGGAGTAAAATTTCAATGACAGGTATTTGATATGTGGGTATTAGTGAGAAGTGTCAGAGAGTTTAATACTGCAGACTTATATCACCAACAGATAAAAACGACCATCGCTTTCAAAATCCATATAGCAGATACAGCCAAATTCCAAAAAATAGATTCATTTTTATTATTGAGAGAAAAATATGTAGATAAAAAGTTCCAATCACTCAAAAACCAAAAATAAAATACACTGAAAAATGTATATTATAAACTTGTTGCTGCAAACCAGGATCAATTAATACAGCCAAGAAAGAATCAGTGTATAAAAAACAAACAATACCTCTCTACGTGTTTCGCATATACTGCTTCATCAGGAGGGTATGTCTAGACTTCTAGACATACCCTCTCAATAATAAAAATGAATCTATTTTTTGGAATTTGGCTGTATCTGCTATATGGATTTTAAAAGCGATGGTCGTTTTTATCTGTTGGTGATATAAGTCTGCTTTAAAGCAATATCCTGATCGTGGTATTTTGCCCAGTGTCTGTCAGCTTAAGGCTTTTTTTCATCTTATTTCTGGTGAGCAGTTTGATTGAATTTTTTTCACGTTTTTGGGTGTACACAGTTTCAGTTCACCTCTCCCATTGGCACGTTTGGGTTGTATTTATTTATCATTTATTGTTGATAAGGCACTTAGTGCCATCTTCTTTGCGCTTTCTCTCAGCTTTTGTAGTTTTACAAGTAGTTATTTCTCATGTTCACAAGCTGCTGTCTTTGGATTGAACTGATTGCAATAATGTAATATTGTTGATCTGCAACAGGAGCCCATTGCAGCAAGTGTTATCAGTTAGCGACAGCGACTCAGAGGCACCACAGAAGAAAAAAAAGAAGAAAAAGAAAAAAAGCCACAATCGGCACAAAAGGAGGAAGGATGAGAAAGATGGGCATAGCAGTGACTGTCCAGCTGAGGAAAGGGATTCTAATAGGTCTGAAACAATGACAGCATATTTATAAAATGACTGCTTGTTGTTTTGCAGTACAGATACTCATTTTTCCTTGTAAAGCAATGGAAATATTTGTCTGCCCTGACATAAGCTTGAGGGCAGATCTCTCCTGTATATCTCTCTGAAAGTTTGTCTTAAATGATAAAAAAAAAAATCAGCCAAGTATTTATCATTCAGAATTGTAAACCTGCTCAGCCACATTGCCATAGTTACAGTATGTATGCCGCCATTGGTAGACCATATGCAGTGGCCCAAATTAGTGTTCTGATTATTTGTCCAAAAACAGTAACACAAAAAATTGAAAATGCATTTGTAGTTAATATATATTTAATCTGTGCTTCCAAAAATTCTAAATCCCACATAGAAAGTAATTCATTGTGTTATTTAATTTTAAAATCAGGCTTTAGGGTATGCTACCTGTGTATGCTTTTATGTAAAGCACCATAGAAATATGTGACTGGGTGAGGCCTGTATAACAACATTGCTGCTATCAGTAAAGAAAAGAATAGACATCAAGCAATATAATTCATGAATTGCTGTATTAGAATAACTTACATGTCAATCCATATATGAACTGTGAATTTATGTTGTTAATGGTCCTTTAAGTATAAGGTAAATTTGGCTGTAGGGACTGTAGTCAAATTTGCAGACGATCTTGACATTTGCTGATCTGCTTAAATGCACAGACCTGCCTTCTGTCTGTCTATCTATCTATGTGCCTTTAGTATTAGACAAAATCTGATTGTCATCTTTTCTGTGTTTAATGATGCATTTGAGCTAACGGCTAGGGATTATCTTTTCTTTTTTTAGATTTTGAATGTTCTCTGTAGAGTTGCCTCCTAATTCACTGTCTTTTTTTTTTTTTCTTTCTTGTGCCAGTCAGGTAGTGTTCCCTAGCCGAAGTATCTGGATTGATGAAGTGCACTCTGTCACAGTGGAGGCATTTCGAATTGATAAGAAAGCTGACCCTGCCAACTGGGAATATAAGTCATTGTACCGAGGAGACATAGCCCGGTGAGTCATTCTGTGCTGGGCACTGGAGCTTGAAAGACTCCCAAGGCAACTTAGATTTGTGCAGTACAGTCAGCTTTTTTTGCATGCAGTTTCTGTATACAGGAGGATAGCTGGATTAGAAGAAATGAATACCTTTATTTCCTTTTATCCAGGTCCTGTTGCATATCAAAATTATTTGTATATTTCTCCCACCATAGAGAATGACCTTGTTTCAGGAGGTGTCAGCGTTCTACTAAGATTAATTTTGTTGTACATCCTGCAGACATTCTCCTCTTTTATCTTGTCATCTTGCAGATAGTAAATAAATTAACCCCTCATCTTCCAAAATGTTTTCACATAATAGTGAAAGGGCCAGTGTGAACCTTTTAGGTGGATGTGTATGAATGCTGTACTGTGCATTATACTATGCTGCCATACTGATTTATCCTTTATAAACTGGAGAGGAATTTTGGCTTATCCTGAGTTTTAAAAGTAAGCTAAATTATATAACTGTCTGTCACAAAGATAAAAATGGTAACAAAAATGAATTTATAATACATGCATAAGAAAATCTGACAAAAGTAGTTAGTATTGTATAGCGAGAGTTTCTTGCAATGTGATTTTACTGATTTATTTTGTTGATGTTGCCTAAATCATTGATGTGCATCCTGTTGTTATTTTTTATTATGCATTATTTTTGGCCTAGCCAATTGCCTGCTTTATATAAGAAACACGACAGAACTACCACCTTTATTTTTTCATCCATATCAGAGGATGATGTCAGAAAAACTGTCATTTTTGCTGATTTCACAGTCAGGCCCTAATTCACCATAGTGCGAAGTGAGCCGCGAAGCGTTCAGCTCACTTTGCACTTGGTGTTATGCGCATGCTGATGTCCTGTGCACGGACATCAGCATGCGCATTAAAGGGATTCCCCTCCCGGCGAGAGCACTCGAGTCTCTTCGCCGGGAGGGAAATCCCTTTAATGCGCATGCTGATGTCCGCGTGCAGGACATCAGCATGCGCATAATACCATATGCGAAGTGAGCCAAACGCTTCGCGGCTCACTTCGCACTATGGTGAATTAGGGCCTGAATGTCTGACAGAAAATGGAGATTGGATACAGTTGCATTTTTCCTAACTTGAATGCTTCATTACATTTTTAGGTACAACCGTAAGGGAAATTCCTGTCTTGGGATCAATCCCAGGAAACAGCAGATTTTTTGGGAAATGGCTACATCCAAGAAGAAACAGTCCTATAAAAAAAACGAACGTTATTTTACTAAAAGTGCGGTGCAGCTTCTGAGCAGTAAAGCTGAACCTGTGTCCATGAAGGATACACAAAAGTTGAATATGCTGGAATTTGTACCCATGTTGGATCAGGTTAAGGTTGATGCCAGTTCCTCTAATGTCCCTATGAGCTCGGTGAACCCTTTGGGTGTGTATGATTCATCGACAACTCTCTGGTTGGAAGGAAAAGGTGGCCCTGAGTATGAAACTGCACCAGTGGAACCCAGGGACACTTTTGTCTTGGCAAAAGTAGAAGATTATAACAAGCGGATCCGAGAAAACCCTGGGGATATCCAGCTATGGATGGAGTTTGTATCTTTTCAGGTAATTTGGCCAAATTCTAGCTATAATGCCCTGCTATACTTAGTATCATCTTGCACAGAAACATCCATGAATTCACCCGCACTCCTTGTCCTGGCTGTTGTACATGCTTACATTTTTACTAAAGGCACATAGACAGATGGGGGCAGGTCTTTGCGTTTATTGTTTTTTTCTTGTTTCTATCTTTCGGGATCTGTTCAAATAAGTTTTCAGTTTATAATGATTTGAAAAAAAATATACAAACACAGACTGACCTTTTCTGCAATTAATATATTTACATATGAGTATACTGAATATGACTGTTTACCTGCTACTTTCGGCTTATAATCTTTCTGCAGGATGAACTTGTCAAACAGCCCAGTATGTATTCCACCAGCAAAGGGGAGCTTGACAGCCATCGCATGTCTGAGAAACTGCTTCTGGAGAAAAAGCTGGCTATTCTAGATAGAGCCATAGAAAGTAACCAAGGCAGCACAGAGCTGAAGCTTGCAAGGCTCAGGCTCTGTGAGGAGTTCTGGGAGGCACCATCTTTGATGAAGGAATGGCAGAAACTGATCTTTTTGCACCCCAATGAACCACAACTGTGGCAAAAATACCTGCTTTTCTGCCAGAGTCAGTATAGCACCTTCTCTGTGTCCAAGGTCAACAGTGTTTATGGAAAGTGCCTAAGCACCCTGGCTGCAGTGCAAGATGGTACCATGCTTTCTCACTGTGCTCTACCAGGCACTGAGAACAACATGTATGGTAAGTGTGCTTTTACAGTTAATAACACCTGTGGAAATTCAATCATCTCAATTTGCTGTATTATTCTAGTATGAAACACCCTCTCTATTTTACAAGCATCGTGACATAGAGGAAGTGATTATCACCAGTATAGTTTTTCAGTCCTTAGTATAGTGACCTTTAACCTTGGGCCTCTGGAAGATACTGAACTGTGCCTATTGAACCTGCAACATATTATGAGAGGTCAAACATCATGTTGGAAGTAGTAATTTAGCAACATTTGGTTACCCAAGTCAAAAAAGATGATAATTTTTACAGATGCATTTCTGATCAAAAGATTTTTTAGCTAATGGTTTCCTTTGATTTTCTTGTAACGTGTTGAGCAAAGATTTTTTTCTCTAATACTGCCTCACCTGCATCAGTGTTCTTCCAAGTCTTGTCCATGCACACAACAAAATTTATAGAATGCAGAAAAATGTGCAAATGTATCCTTCTCATACACATTTTTATGGTGTAGTTTAACTGTAAATCCTTATGTTGACTTATTGTCCTTTCATTCATGCATGTATAATATGGTAATTTATTTAGATATAAGAATGTTTACTGATTTAAATAATATCTCTAGTAAGTTTTTTTTTTTTTTACCAGCATCCATAGTTGCCTCTTGCTCATTTTCCCTGCAAGGAAAATATCGATCCATAAATACAGAGAAATGTATTATTTATTTTGTTACATTTAGACTGGGATTCTGTCAACTTTGTATAATCTGCCAAAAAAGGACCTTTAACAGAATTAATAAATGTTTTGCGATAGAAGAACTTGCTAGAGCTTACAGTATAAAATCGGCAGACCTTGAAAACAAGATGAAAAGACATCAGAGTTAAATGACTCCATGCATCAAGTAACAGAAATGGTTTACAAAGCCTAAGGGGACTAAGAAGAATATTTATCAAAGTGCAAATTTGCCAGCCTAAGTGAATTTGCCACACTTCACGGCAATTCAACTGGAGTGTAGCATAGATGATTCTGCCTATTCACTAAATTCCATATTTATGTCAAATTTGGCAAATAGTCACATTCTGATTGTAGTCTGTTCAGTAGAAACGGTAGTGTATTGTAGCAAATGTGACCTAAATAGACATATTGTCACATAGCGATGCTATTTTTACATAGATATTTCTTGTGATGGTAAACTATACCTAGTTCACGTTGGTTTCTTGTTGTCATATGTTTTTAAGCATTTTGAGTGAAATGTTGACGAAATAGTTGCATGAATCTTGCTGTAAGTCTTTCTAATTTAAGACTTTCATCTAGGGAAGTCAGAGTGGCAAATTTCAGAATAACTTGGGCTTTCATCTTGTTAAAGGATGTCAGGCTTTCACATGGTGCTGGAGATAATATTGATAATTTAAAGGAAATTCTCTTTTCTTTGTTTAATTCTAATAGTGTTGTTTCTGGACAATTACAGCCTGTATTCATGTCTTGCATATTCTTATTATATTGATGTAGAAAGAGACATAGGGCAATGTTTTGTAAATATGCCATTTCTTTCTTGGAGAGCATCTTTCCTTTTATGCCTCACCTACAGTAGTTACTGTTATGTTTCCCCACAGATATTTTCTTGCAACAGTGCCACTTCCTACGCCAAGCCGGACACACAGAGAAAGCTGTTTCCTTATTCCAGGCTATGATGGATTTCACATTTTCTAAACCAGACAGTGTAAAGGATATGACCACCAAGGAACAGGTATGTATAGGAATGGACAAGCTGAAAAACAGAAGACCTACAATTGCAGGAGCTAACTGGATATGTTTTGTTATTTCTAGGATATTTTCTATTCAGTAATTACTATTTTCACCTGTAAACTATAGTTTTGCTTCACTTGGAGAGCTACAGGTTTGCCATGCATGGTCTAACAATCTGTAGTTTTATTTGTTTCCTAGATTAGCTTATTATTGCTCTGTGTAGCACTATATAACTTGTCAATGATTATTAGAATAAGAGACAAAATTAAGGTGTTTTACTTTATACTGTGCTTCTATACAATGAAATATGTTACATGAAGTACAATGAAATATTATATTAAAATAAATGAAATGTTGAGATAATGGCTCATTGGTCTAGGGGGGTCTTTCTGAAGGGGCGGAGTTGAATACTCACCAGTCACATTCTTTCATCCAGTGCTGCCTCCTGCTCTGTAAAAGCTGACATTCCGTTCTTCCACTGCAGAGCTGTGATCACATTCTTTCATCCAGTGCTGCCTTCTGCTCTGTAAAAGCTGACATTCCGTTCTTCCACTGCAGAGCTGTGATCCTCCTGTTTCCTCTTCAAAATTACCAAGTCGAAGAAGTGCAGAAGCAGCACAAGCTGCTTCTGAGACTCAGTGATGTTGAATAGGAAGCAGGAAGTGCTTCCTAAAAGGCACAGAAGATCAACTTTTATAGATAACAGGAGGCATCACTGGAGGAAAGATCAAAATGGTTAAGCATTTAACCCCCCTTTATAATTACCTCTAGTCCAACGAGCCTTTAGTTCCCCTTTATTATACAGACTCATCACAATGGCAGTAAAACTAAGATGATTGTAAAAAAAAAAAAAGGAAATCCATTAACAATTGTTAATATGGATCATTGTAATCACCATGTTTAATATCCTGTTACTGAACATAAATTCCTTGCATTTATGGGTGGGTATCAAGGAATCTAGGTTCACTATGTGTCCTACAGAGCAAAAAGCTATCACCTTGTGGGTGTGAAGAGTTAGTGACTACTTTACCACAGGTAGGCAAATCTTTCCTCTCTTAGTGAGTAATATCATACTATACAGTAACTGCAGCTCCCAGAGATGTCAAAATTCCACATCCCTGCCTTCCATTAACCCTCTGCAAGATTGGTCCATGTCTGATATGGGCCCACTAAGAAGAGTACCTGACATAAGAAATGATTTGGATTTAGGATTCCTGACAATAGGACTCGAACCCTTCTTTCCTCTTCTTTACTTCTGATTTTCCCTAAAACCCAGAAAGTGTAAAGTGGAATTCCTAATTCATACATACATTAAGGTGTATTCAGTCTTAAATCTTGTCATTGTCTTTTGAAAAAATAACTGTTCTGTGTAAAAATGTGTTTAAGATTCAGTATAACATATGGTACTCCCTAAAAAACCTCTTTTGTAACATTGCTAATGAAAAAGGTTTCACCTGAACATATTTTTTTCCTCCATTATAATTAAAGGGGCTGCCAGTGAAAACTGTAACAGAAATAAAACTACTTCTGTTGCTTGTTTTCACATTTTTCCAGATTTTCAAAAATGCTTTCAAAGAATAATAATCTCCCTACTTCATAATTTGTTAAATACATACAAAGCCCTTTTTGTTTCTTCTTAATGTTCACCTTAGACTCCATGTACATTTACCATTTACCAGGCTCTTAGGAAAGGGCTGTGTTCCATTTATGATGTGAATAAAACTATTAGAGCTCTATGGAACTTGCAGTGATAATATACCACTATATATAATGTCTATGTACATTACTGTTATCCCATCTTTTCTTTGCTATACTTGCTTATTTTGACACATTCCTTCAGTTTTCTACTATCTTTTATCCTTGCTAGTATATTAATTAATAGTTAGAGCTGCCAACAGAAATTGTAACAAGATCTCTCGTACTGCTACCTATTTTGGTTACTATCAAACAGAGGACAGTTTATTTTCTGGTTTGTACATATATATTTTGTAAGCAGGTCTTTGGGAGAGTTGTAGATGGAGTGTACATGCCATTGAGACTCCTGTCAGCAGTGGCATAAAACCCTGGGAGTAGCCGAGACTGACAGGGTTAACTGTCATTGGGTGGGAAGGCCACTCCTGCACTCCATCCCAGACTTTTCCTAAATTAGTGCACCTGTTTAGAGAAGGTAAAAGCACAGACTTAGCTAGAGAGAGAGAGTCTCTTTGTGTGTGTCTGGCTGTGCTGAGGTGTGGTTGGACTGGAAAGACCACTGAGACTCTAAGGAGTGGGATTTATGGAAAGAAATTTGCGTTTGTGAGAAAACCTTGAAAAACCGATGTTATTTGTTTTCTGTTATTGTTTTGCCAAGTCAGGCTGGATTTTTGTTAAAGTTTTGTTTTCTGTAAATAAAGACGAATCCTCAGGAAAGAACCTGCTTGTAATTCGTTATTGAACAAGGCGACTACAACCACTAAATCCCTACAAAATAAATAAATATATAGTGGAACTAATCAAATGGTTGGGGAGCAGGTAGCATATTTTAGCCAGTGAAACCCCTAAGTAAAGCAACAACCGCCCCTTTAACACCCAGGCAGACAGTTAAGCAGCAGTTTTCCTTTAAGCACAATTCACGTAACATTTAATGTAGAGAAAAAGTCAGAACAAAATAAACAATTTGTTTTACTCACAACAACAGTACTAATGCTCTGGTCACCTCTTAACAGCGTCTGATACTGGAAACAGCAGTCTTTATCCAGCAGCAGCCTTTGTCTCTCTCCACTTAACAACAGCAGCACAGCATAGGAACAAAGAGAATAGGGAAGCCTTATCCCTGACCTCAGGACCCTGACTGAGAGCAGAATGTTCACCTCACTCTCTGAGGCTACCCCTTCACTTACTCCTGTTGCGACTTTGGGCTGTCGTTCTAGCGTTTACACTGGCACGCACTACTGCGCCCTGTAACAATAAATAACCCTACGCTTACCCCTAAGCTAGGGACTGTCTTCTTCCACAGGACTCCTTCCTGTAACATCCCCCTAGGTTGTCTACCCCAGGAATGTCTTCACACTCTTAGGACCACAGCTATAGCAATAGCTCTGCAGGACACCTTTTGCCCTAGAGGTCTCCTACCCCCAGGTACCCTTTAACATACAGCAATCTCTCTCACTGGGTGGAACCTCCCCTCCAGCAAGCTGGGGAAGAGTGAACAATTTTACTAGGAGGCATGTTCTCTATAGAACCCCTTAATTAGTAACTCGCGCTCACCTGAGACAGAGGTGAGATTTCCGGATTAACTCTTTCAGTACTGACTGCTGCTTTTTCTATATTATATGCTGTTCCAGTATGCTGCACATAATATTACAGAGAAAAACAATTTTACCATAATAAACTTTGTCATTATTTTATTTTAGGTAGACTTCTTTGAGCCATTCTGGGACAGTGGGGAACCTCGTTTTGGTGAAAAAGGAGCAAGGGGCTGGAGCTCCTGGATGCGGCAGCAGGAAAGAGGAGGATGGGTTGTCGTTAATAACTTTGGTAATATTAGCAGTATTGATTCCAAATGCAGTGTAGATAGTATTTATTAATTCGCTGTTGTAGACAGCCTTCCTGCTAATGATAATTGATGCCACCATTCTTTTACATTTTTAAACTACCTTGATGCATGCAGGCATCCTTATCCTCATTCCAGCTCTCCAATATAGTGATAAAGACTGTTAACTTGCTGCTGCTTCATGAGGGATTGTAACTAAGGCCAAGGCTTGAAAAATCCACTGTCCTCCTCCACTCCAATGAAGAGTAAAAACAGTTTGTGATGATTAGACAATGAAAAGTTCCATTTTGTCCAGCAAAAGTGGGCAAAACAATTGATTCCCCCCCCCCCCCCCCCCCCCCCCAATCAACTTCCAAACAAATACACACCATTTGTTCCCATGACACATGTTATAGATTACCTAACAGGACCAGAATTGCTGTAGTGTGGAGATAAGGAACTATTACTTAAAGCCACACCCACAACTAACGTGAAATCACTTTAATTATCCATAAATCTCTCGTTTAATTAAATGTTTTCATTATTTTGCCACTTTTCTTTATTAGACATTTTCATAATAACCAAAAGCTTGAAACATGGTTAATATTTGAATTGGAGACATTTAAAAAAGCTGTAGCACAAGACGTTGATGCACCGAAAAAATTTACACAGAAATGGTTGCTCAAATTACACTTCTTGGGAATTAACCAATGGGCAATAAAGCCAATTGGGTATTAATTTGATGGTCAGTCTAAACTTCCATATCCTACAGTAGCTAATGTATCAACCAGCTTCATTATTAAGTTTTATTTTTCTTATTGGTTTTGAATTTTCTCCTTCTTATCCCTTATTGATGTTTTTTAACTTCAGGTTTCTTTCGTATACCTTTCCCATGTTATTATGTAAGGATTGTAATATTGATGTTAATCTGTTTAACAATACTAAGTTATAGTTACTATGTACTAAAGGATAGAATGTACAGTTTAACTGAATTTAGCTCCGATGTAAACAGACAATAAGTACAGTGGAAGCTGTGCTTGCAGAATATCTATAAAACTCAATAAAAATTATATTTGGGGAAAAAAAATATTTGAAGTGGAGGTTCAGAGAACAGCCTGTTTCTATTAAGGGCCCTATCTGGTAATTTTATCCTGTTTTTTTGTAGTGGAAGATGAGGAGGAGGAAGCAGATGAAGAGTTTAACATAAAAGACAAAAATTGCCCCAAATGCAAAATATGGTTGGATGCAGAATGCTCACGGGAAACAAGACACTGGTTGCCATGGCGCCCAGATCCTACCAAAAAACAGACAGAGGAAGATTGTGATGATCCAGAGAGACAGGTGCTTATGACTGTCCAGCTGTTGTCTGATTTAAGATTCTGATGATTAATATTTGACAAGATGTTGGGAGGCATTGTGGATATGGGATGAAGATAAAATAATCTAAAGTCTTGTTTTGAAATATATTTGGAGAGTGCCTCTAAATATATAAAAAGTGTTTACATCTCCGATGACAGATTATTTTACCTGTATATATAAAGTAGATTTTCATCCTTTTTAAAACATCCTTTTTATTTTAATGGCATGCCTAATGGTAAAGAAGTGGTATAAGGCCATTGACAAATTTTATGATTTTCTGATTTATAGCAAGAGTAGGTTCATACTGTTTGAACTGATCCACAAATAACACATTTCTTCAATTAAACTGGACAGGATGGGTTGGCTTATTTCTCCCGAATGTTCTAGTGGAGCATACCCTGGTCATTAGCTTTGTCTGATTTAATCTTTTTCAGCTGCTGCCAGTTTTTAGTTCCAAGTGAAGTCTAGAATAGTCTCTGAGTTGGCCTTCCCCCAAGTTATATCCATTTTATCAGGTGTGTCTACTATAGAGCCAGGGGAGGCAATTGTTCTGGGGCTCATGTGGAGATAGGGCTCAGAGTTGGCCATAACTGCTAGAAAAAGGTAATTTACCTGCAAATGTATAGTTGGAGGGTGGTATAGGGTATATTTTGTACTCAATAAAAGGAATACTCTGATGAATCAGAGATGCTGTGGAAGCACTGAATAAAAGACAAAAAAGGAGAAAATGGGGTATTTCCCTTAGTGTTATACAGTTGAGG
>WMED01014530.1:0-13987 GCA_019650415.1 Pipa parva | reverse complement strand
CCAAGAAACCATACTTTTTCTGTTAAAAATAGTGACAGTTCTAAGAGAAAATATTAATTTAAAATTTTTTTTTTACATATTTCACCCAAAATAATAAGTAATCACAAAAATAATGACAAAAGAGACATTGTATGTTAAAGCCCAAAGTGTGCTGAAAAAAACAATATATAATTTTCCTGGAAATTATATTGCTTTCCCTGCAAAAACATCAGTAAAATACATACAGCGCAAAATGCTTACAAACAGCTTGGCAATACAGGGTTCACGGGGAAAAAATTGGCTGGCAGTGAAAGGGTTGAGGGATGAGGAGCACATGCTACACGGGTTCTTTAGTTTCAGACTTTTCTTACTGTAATGAGCATACAACATTGAGAAAACATGTTGGTATGCCAATAGCTGATTTATTAAATCATAGCCAAGCTTGACCCTCCTTGTTACTGATAATGCATGCTCATTACAGTAATGATATTTGGCAGTTTAAGTACCCATTACTATAGTTACAACACAAAAAAATGTATTCTAGTTAAATTTTAAGCACTTAGCCACCTTACTATAAAGTTAATTTCCTACATACAGTAATATCAGGTAGTCCAGTTATACTGCAAATGGGAATCCCAAGGAAACCTTGATTACCTGACTCTGAAGACATGTCACAGAACACTTCAAATTTAGCTACACCTTGCCCAGGCCCATCTGGATCAATAAAATAATGCCCAGAGTTTGAAATCCCAGCAACTTTAAGAGCAGTACATGATTCCAATACAGGAGGCTCTGAAACTGAAAGAAAATTACAGTATGGATTCAAAACTTTGCTCCAATATTTATGTTCAGTTTAAATAGATGCATAAGTTACTGGCAGTGCTTTTCCATGGCGCAACACCTTTGGTATTTGCATATTTGTTTTATAAGTATGTAATGGAGCTGCCATTTTGTTTTTTCAGCCTTCTCTTAGAAAGATGAAGATGAAGAGGAACTTCATTTTTCAGCATGACAATGACCCAAAGCACACATCTAAATCAACAAAACAATGGCTTCACGGCATAAGATTAAGGCTTTGGAAAGGCCCAACTAGAGTCCAGACCTAAATCCCATCGAACCTCTGTGGGGTGATTTGAAGAGGGCTGTGCACAGGAGATACCCTCTTAATCTGTCAGATTTGGAGCAGTTTTGCAAAGAAGAGTGGGCAAATATTGCCACTTCAAGATGTACCACACTGATAGGCTCCTACCCAAAAAGACCGAGTGCTGTAATAAAAGCCAAAGGTGCTGCAACAAAGTATTAGTTTAAGGGGGTGCATATTTATGCAACCAGGTTATTTTAAGTTTTTTTTATTTTGTATTTTCCCCCTTTAAAGATTTCGGTTTGTCTTTCAATTGCATTGTACAGGTTATAGGTCACATTAAAGGTGGAAAAAGTTGTGAAATTATTTGTCTTGCTGTCATTTTTTACATCACAAAAACCTGGCATTTGAACAGGGGTGTGTAGACTTTTTCTATCCACTGTGTGTATATATATAATATATATATATATATATATATATATATATATATATATATATATATGTATACAGTATATATATCTGTGCATATATACAAAGAATTAATGAATATTCAATGAATACAAATTCTGTCACCTTCATAATATTTTGAAAATTACTTTGAGCACAAAAATTGTGTGTCATTTCCAACCTGGATTTCACATATATTTTTTACCCTATTTAGAGAATATATAATGTACTGTGTAGTAGTGAATAGCTTCATTTAAAGGGGCATGTTAGTCATTGCACTTGAAATATATCCAGGTATACATGATATTGTTAGGAATTTTACTCACCTGCTCTCCTCCTCTATGATCCAGCCTCGGCGTCCCTCGCAGTCGCCATCTTGTGCTTGTACTGGACATGGTCGGTGTGTTCCTTTAACTCCTTTGACGTCTAATCGATATTGTGACGCACGCAGTCACAGTTGTGGTCGTAGTATTGCATCACAGACACACTCATGCCAAAACACCTATTTAAGT
This sequence comes from Pipa parva, assembly GCA_019650415.1. Taxonomy (NCBI): domain Eukaryota; kingdom Metazoa; phylum Chordata; class Amphibia; order Anura; family Pipidae; genus Pipa; species Pipa parva. Next base: position 11,968 of record WMED01014530.1, on the reverse strand, counting down.
CGGCCAGACACTAACTTATGCACCCAATTGTAGAACTCTCTGGATGTTCCTGGATGTGCTTTGTCTAGTTCTTGTTTCACCATGTATGACCTTGGCCTGTACCTTGACCTTGCTCAAACTTTGCCTGCCTAAGACCTTGTATTCTGTACACTGTTTTCTCCTGTTTGCCACCAACCCTGATATTTGCCTGTATACGAACTACACTTCCAGTCTCCTGTTTTGTATGCCATCTGTGGACAGCAAGCCCAGGGGTCACAACCTGGACACAGTGCTAACCTCCTTGCGAAGGCTCTGAGTGAAAACCAGGTGTGTCTTAGACTCCGCGCCCTGGGTTTTGCTAGTGTCAAGTCCACTGTGGTTTCTGACCATAGCTGCCTCCTCCTACTCCTCCCTTCTGCCACAGTACAGTTCCTGACCGATGTGAATTTGGATGGGGCTCCCAGAGTTAATAAAAGATACTTATTTTTAAGAGAAAAGTGCACTTTGTCCTCTACTGTGGGGGTGGAAGGATCCACCAGTCAGGCTGAGATAGGAAGCTTTTGTAATAGCTCACTTCAGAAGCAACAACTTGCCCTAGCTAGATGGATAGCATTGAACCCCACAAAGACAGCAATTGGTATTGTATATCTAAGTGACCCTGATAAATTACAACACCTAGACAAGGGTTTGCATCCTAGAAACAGGGCCACAGACTTGTAATTGCCCAGGTACTGGTTGATGAATTTCCTCTTTGGAGTGAGGAGCACTCAGGTAGAGAATATCCTGTGTGCTGGCTGCTGGATTCCCCTTGGAGTAATTTCCATGAGTTGGTATGCCTCTAAGTACCTGAAATAATTATGTTTTTTCCTGCCTCTTGTTCTAGTGGGATAATTATGAAATATGAAATGTAACATAGAAACTTAAAGTGTTATTTTATGGAATTCTATGTTACTGCAAGTTTCAGATTATGTGTGTATGTTCTAGAAGTTGTTAATAAAGGGGATATTAAGAAATAACTTCTGGTACCCATTCATCACAAAATACTGTGTGACTCCTAATGTAAATGGTGCTATCCCCTGGGATTAACAAAACTGGCTGGCAAAGGTAGTTCTATTGGTAGAGTGAAGTTAATGTGGCCATGTGGAAATAGTGCTACAATCTAGTCATATACAATCAAATGTTAACCTACCTTTTCCCCAACAGCGTAGCTTGCCAATGCTGTGGAATGCCATTTCCATTGGAGCATATTTGGTATGACCAAACCTAACTTCTTGAATCGGTAGAGTGTATTTATCTGTTAAAGCTCCTTCATCCATCCTCCAAACATCATCGATAGCATCACAGTTACATGAGGTGAGTCCCCCTGCACACTCACCTAGTTCATTAGGGAGAAATATAGGATTTCTCTATGTCATTTGCGGTAAAATTCTTAAACTTTTAATACTTCTTGAAAAATGCGTAAATAAAACAAACAAGTACTATCTTATTAATATGTTGTCTTCAGAAGAAACTAAATAAACTGTAGTTGAAAGTTTGTGTAAAAAAAAAAAGCAAAGAATTTTGAGACATGCTCTCAAGAGCTTATAGGCACAGAATACTTTGCCATCTTAGGCCACATCCACTAACTAGTCATGGCCCCTTCTGCAAATAATCACAGACAATTTCCGGTTAAAATTTTGAATATACTGTAGGTCTTAATTAGACTATATACCCTGATCCCCCTGCCTATGTCCCCTGCTGAGAAGAGAGACACCCTTCTGTCTGAGCTGCCTAAAGGCACATCCTACAGAGTTTTCATATGATGTATTGGCTATTTATACCCCCTCCCCCACTTATGCAGGGCTGGTTACTAATACATGTTGATGCATACTATACAGTGTATAATCAAGCTAATGTCAGACCTGCCCTGCATTATGGGTATTTTATAAATATTAGATTTAAAAGGATGGTGTTATGAGATGATCCTTTTATCAGTGTAAAACTATAAATATGCAGACTGCATGGCTAAAAATTAATGTATTTATCTGCACAATATATGCACAATACAGTTATCTGCAGCAAATAGCTCCATCACCATACTAAATATGCAGAATAGATTACTCCTTTAACAAGGTACAGTTTAGAAGTGAATCCTGCACGGCTGTGATACAATACTCAGGTGCACCTGGTTAAAGATGCTTAAAAGATAACTAAAGTGCTATTTACACTAGGGATGCTTCTGCAGGTAACGTGCTTATATTAGTACCAAAGCTGTTCTTTCTGCCAGCTTTGCCTTTTGCTGTTGGATTATTGAAGAAACGAAGATTGATAATCTAAGCAGCAGGGAGGCAGCGCTGGAAGAAAGAAAACCATCAGTAAGTATATTGGCAAATTACCTGCAGATGTACTCCTAGTCTAAACAGCACTTTAGTTCTCCTATTTCTTATTAATTTAGTATAAAGTGATGATATGGAATTCTTGTTTCTATATCATCTTATTTGAAAGGTATATCCATCCCAACATTCCTCTTTAAAGAAGGATGAAAATAAAAATTGAAAAATTGAAAAAAGTAAAATTGCACTGAAATCTATCCTACCCCAGATAAGGTATAATTGTTAAGTCTCCCTTTTATAATGGTAATGCTTCCATTTATGTGGCATGCTTTAGACTGATTACCACCCAGCTCTACCACTTAAACACAAAACATTTATAAAATCTCCATATTGCAAGGCTGATAATATATTAGTTCAGCTGTGCCCTAAAGGGCTACAGAGAACCCAGTGCAGTGTGTAGTATACATGTATGGCTTTCAAACCTGTCCTCAGCCCTCACCAATGGTGTATGCTTTGTGGATATTCACACTCCAGTACAGGAGGGTCACTAAAGTAATGAGAAATTCTTACAGATTCATCTGTTTTGCAAAGTTGGTGAAGTCTGATGACAGGATTGAGAATCATTGATCATTTAATAATTAGCACTATTGTTCTAAGGATGTTAAAGGTGTTTGTTTCTAAATTAATGGGAGAAAAACCCTAAATGTAAGTTTTTCTATTTGAACTGAAGAAAATACATCATTTCTGTATTTTTAATTTATTTGATTTAATACTAGCTGTAAATCTTTAAGTCAGTTTAAAGCCAGACCAATAATAAAGTACTGTTTCACAATCAAAATCTGGTGGGATGCCACTTATTTCAGCCATTACCAAAATAATGCTCCACATTTCAGGGGTACAAATCCCTTTCTCAGATGCATACCCTTCCCCTCAGTGTATCCATCGTATGGGGCTTATTTATCAAAGTGAGATTTCAAATGTCAGATTGAATTCTCATCACTTTGGGTCACTTTGCTCCGACAGGCACAAATTCTCTACTCCTTATTCTCTAAACAGAAGATTCCCATATTGCCTCTTGCATAATGTGGTGTAATCAGTCGGACAGAAGAAGCTCTTTCATCAGCTCCCTAAGTCACCACTTTTATCTGGTGAAGAAAAACTGATGAATGTGATGCAGTACGCCTTGTTGCATTCGCTACTACAGCAGACTCCAATGCTTGATGAATAGGCCAGTGCACGTGCACGCAACATGGTGCAAAGGTCTTTAAGTCCAAATTGGTCATGAATTCACCATATAACACAGTTTGCTGAATATACAAAGATAAGAAAGTGGTGAATAAATGTGAATTTGGACCTTTACTCAAATGTTTTTTAATGTAGTTCAAATGTAGTTCTATGTAATTTCATATATGTTATATCTGATTTTATGAATTCTATTATCATCATTATGGAATTCTATGGAACCCACATTTGAAAACCTTGTAGTAGATCCATTTGCTAGTTGAAGGTGGCATTAAAATGATTTTAACAGCTGTTGTCTAATCTGTTCTATTACATGGAAAAATCTTGAGGCATTTAATTAATGAGAAAACAAATTACCGTTGTCTCCACATGCACACCTGCCACTGTTTGTAGTTGATCCACCCCAAGATATTATTTGGTGTCCATCTCGGGACACCCACCATCCCCAAGGTCCATTTAAAAAGCGAGTGTGACGACACTCCAACTGAAAAAGAACAGGAATTAGTGCATATACAATATAGCTGCTCACAAGAATCCCAAACCAGTGACTTGATACATAGTTCTGAGAGAAAACAGTCCAAATGAATCAGCTGGGCAGCAGATCTCTGAGAATGCACAGCTGCAGGTGTGTGATTATCATGATTTCTTTAGCCTTCCAGACAAAGTCCCTAGCTTAAATAAACATTTATGTGTTTTAAGTTTAAGTGATTTAAGTTATTTGCAGAATATATTTACTAATTTCAATCTTTTCCAATGACAGCTAATTTATTACTGAAGCTCCTTCTCTCTTCTGCTTTCTGTTCACCAGTTCAGTTTCGAATTGTACATGAAGAGTTTGAATAAAATAACTGAGAATTCTGTATAACTTATCAGCATCTTGTAGGTGTGCAATCTCACCAGGTTACTACTCAACCTGCCTCATTCTCATTCATTTTTTCCCCAGAATTATCAATCCTTTAGATCAAATCAGTGGCAGAAGATGACAAAATGCATAGATGAAAAGGAAGTAGGACACAAAGTAGATGCTATAAGAAATTTGCTGTGAGTTAAAAACACTGAAAATAAGTAGAAAATTTAAACTGCACAGGCATTAAACAGTGTCAATTTAGATAGAAAATAACAAGTGGTGGGACAAATCAAGATGAATACTTTTTTTTGTATTTATTCATTTTTTATATAGTGCTATGCATATGTTTTATATCACATATTCTACCTGGTAGGGAACTACCTAATAGGCCTTCTGTAGTGTTGACAAAGAAGAGGGACCTTTCAAAATGAAGCTCTTTAGGCCTTTTTTTTAATTTGTGGGTCTAATGGACTCCAATCACAACTGATTTCTTCCTACCCCCAGTGCACAGTTCTAAAATGGTTGAAGTGATTGCAGCCTTGACAAGGCCCATAAGTTGTACTGCTTGGGGTACAGGTTTGTTTTATCACCGCTTCTGTACTTATCGTATATACTCGTGTATAAGTCAATGTAGAGGATAGTTTTTGGGCCAACAATTATGAAATTTTCTATGACCCATGAATAAGTCGAGAGTAAAACTGGGGATTTTTGTTAGCATAACATATTAAAGAATTGTTGGAAAAATTCCAGATAACAATAAGATTTTATTTCTGTCAGCTACAGTTTAGTGTGTGTTCTCCTTTAAGGGGCTGGCTGATTGCATATGCTTTCTGTATGCTCTGGTCTGGCCCCAGTCCCTTTGCTGATGTGAGAGTCTGCAATGGGTGGATGCTGTTAACAGGCTTGTCCAACTAACCCTCTGGGTGTGTTTATTCAGCATTCTTATGTGTGTGTGTGTTATAATTACTTGCAGATTTGGGTCAGTGCCTCTCCTGCTGTGCTGTTTGTGTCATGGCTCCAAGCAGCTCTCTCTAGCCTGCTGTGTTGATCTTTTTTTTTTTTGCTCTCAAAACCTGACTCGTGTATAAGTCGACTGTACTCTTTTAAATGACTTTTTTTACTAAAATTTCTCAACTTATACATGAGTATATACGGTACTTGTCTTTTAAATGTATTTTGTGTACTATTTTTTGTTTTTTGGATACTTTGAATGTCAAACAAACAGCCAAAACAGCCAGAACTAGCAATAAAGTGTATGTCTTTTGGTAACTTGGCATTTTTATCCCTTTGTTGCTGGTTAGATGTAACTGCTGCTTGTAAAAAATCAGACACAAATATAAACTTTGTGAATGGTTCACTGAGTGCTTACTAATGGTACATACTCACATTGGGTTGCTGTTACTAGTGGAGTACCCCAGGGCTCAGTTTTGGACCTTGTTCTTTTCAATATATTCATTAATGACATTGTCCCGGGATTGCAGAGTAACATTTTAATTTTTGCAGATAATACTAAACTGTGTGAAGTAATTAACATAAAGGAGAATAGTATTCTATTAGAAATGGATCTGGATAAGTTGGAGGCTTGAACAGAAAATTGGCAAATGAGATTTGACTGTGATAAATGTAAGGTTATGCATTAAGGAAGTGAAAATACACATCAGGGTTATTTACTAAATAGGAAAACACTGTACAAATCAAACAAAACAGACATGGAAAAGGATTTAGGAATTTTAGTTGACAATGAACTTAACCATGTCAAGTAGCTGCTGCCAAATCAAACAAAATCACAGGGTGCATAAAGAGGGGCAGAGATGAGCATGATAAGAACATAGTTCAACTGCTTTACAAAGCATCGTCGGATCACAAATGGATTTGTTTGTGCAGTTTCAGCACCAGTGCACAAAAAAGATGTAACTGAGCTAGAATGGGTTCAAAGGTGGCCTATTAAAGTAATAAAATGAATGGGCAAACTACAGTACAAAAACTATTATCAAAATTGGGATTGCTTATTGTGGAAAAAAGAAGATTAAGGGGTGACCTATTAACTATGTATAAATATATCATGGGTCAGTACAGAGATCTCTCCCATAATCTATTCATATCAAGAACTGTAAGTATAACAAGGGAGCATCAAATCTGGCCAGGTAAATAGGCTGCACATAGAAAAAAACTGAAGTTTATGGGCTTTCCTTTAAAATTCAATATGCTCCCTCCTCTACCAATGTTTTCTTGTACCACCACCAAACACTTCTTTTTTACCAGCGAGCAGCACTTGTGGGTGCAACTGGTACCTTGTGCCCCTGGCAGGCATGCTTTCTGCTGTCCTGAGGATGTCTCTGGAGCTCTGGTGCCCCATGTACCACAGCTGACAGCCTAAGGGGCCACATGTTTCAGACCCCTGCTTTATGTCTAGAGGAAAGAAAGTCAACATAAAAAGGGGTTCTTTACTGTAAGAGCAGTGAGGTTATGGAACGCTCTGCCTGAGGAAGTTGTTATGGTTAATTCAGTAAAAGAATAAACACTTGTACTTAATTGTAGGTGGCCAATAAATAGAAAGCTCTTTTTTTAAAACATATTTTAGTGTCCCTTTAAAATTAGCTTTAGGGCAGCATGTGTTTTGTACCTAGGTAGTTAAAGCTAGAAGCAAGGAATGATGATGTTATAGTGACAAAACCATTTCAGTCTGATTTTTGACATCTAAAAAACACAAAAATATAATATAGATAATAGGATCCCTACAACATTCCAATAGTATTTTGTTGCAACAAACAAACAGCAAGACTCACTCTCACAAACTGGTCACATGATTCAGATACGGCAGTCAGGACTGTCAGCTGATCGATGGAAGCCTCATTATAGGTGATGGTCCTTGAGTAACATCCTGGGTCTGCACATGGAGATACTCTTTTCCTGCTCTCGGAGTCATGCCCAACAATTGTTATACCTATAGTTATAAACAATGCTCGCTCATGAGAGACCGGTTGAAAATGGTTAAAAATGAAAATGGTTGAAAATGAAAAAGTACTTCTACAACAAAAAATTGAAGAAAAAACTAGCACAAAATGGGTAAAAATGATGGCGGCAGATGTGACAAGTTAAATTTCAAATCGTCAAAGTACAACATGACGAGTATTTTTTAGAATAAAGCAAGGTTTCTCACTGGTATATTGGTATCTTTATTGTAGAGAGATGAGGCAAAAGTACAATGTTTAGGGGAGCAAGCCCCTTTGTCAGGTACATGGCAAGGGATCATGGCAAGAGTAAGCATAGTAACAGGACACAATACAGCTTAACATGATCATATTAAAAGTTAGGGCTGCAAACAGGTGGGTGCAGGGGTCACTGGTATAGGAGGCCTGTCAAATCTGCTGCATTGAATGGGACAGGTAAAGTGTGGGGTTGTCTTTGCTGCACAGTAGGGGGTACCAAGGATGGTCGCATGGTGTATATATACGTATATATATATATATATATGTGTGTGTGCGTATAAACTGCTATAGCACACAAGGATTTTTAGGAAAAAATTTTTTATTATTACATCACCTGAGTTGACGTTTCGGTCAATGAATGAGACCTTTTTCAAGAAGTCTCATTCACTGACCGAAATGTTGACTTAAGTGATGTAATAATAAAAATTTTTTTGTATTTTTCCTAAAAATCCTTGTGTGCTGTAGCAGTTTATAATGCATGTTATTTTTTCTACATGCACCAAGGTAATTCATTGAATTGCAGTAGGGTGGAGTGCGGTGCTATGTTTGTTTTGTGTATATATATATATATATTTATTTAGTAAAAGAGCTCACTCTATCACAGCTTGCTGGAGGGGAGGTTCCACCCAGTGAGACATATTGCTGTGTATGTTAAAGGATACCTGGGGGTAGGAGACCTCTAGGTGTGCCCAAGCACAAAAGATGTCCTGCAGAGCTATTGTTATAGCTGTGGTCCTGAGGGTGAAAACATTCCTGGGGTAGTTGGCCCTAGGGGGATGTTACAGGAAGGAATCCTGTGGAAGAACACTAGCCCTAGCATAGAGTTAAGCGTAGGATTAATTACTGTTATAGGGCACAGTAGTGCATGGCAATGTAGACACTAGGAGAATGACAGCCCAAAGTCGGGACAGTGAAGGGGTAGCCCCAGAGAGTGAGGTGGACATCCTGCTCTCAGTCAGGGTCTTGAGGTCAGGGCTAAGGCTTCCCTATTCCCTGTGTTCCTGTGGTGCTGTTGGGGTCCTATGTTGTGCTGCTGTGTTAGGTCTAGAGAGACCAAAGGCAGCTGCTGGACAAAGACTGCTGTTTCCAGTATCAGATGCTGCTAAGAGGTGACCAGAGCATTGGTACTGGTGTTGTGAGTAAAACAGCTGTTTATTTTGTTCTGACTTTTTATCAACATTAAATGTTACTTGAATTGTGCTTAAAGGAAAACTGCTGCCTAACTGACTGGGTGTTAAAGGGGCGGTTGCTGCTATATTTAGGGGTTTCACTGGCTAAAATATGCTACCCACTCCCCAATCTTTTGACTAGTCCCCACAATATATATGTATGTAAAGTACAGAAAATATAAGAGTACCAGTACCTGTTGTGATGTCAGACACCATATCACACTCAACCATGAATGGATTCTCCCCTTTTCCAACACCATCTGGGTCAATTACATACATTCCAGATTCTAGGACTCCAGTACTTTTTAAAACAGCACAGGACTCAAACACTGGTTAATAAAGAAAGATGTAATAACAAACTTTTTGAAAACATGCAGAAGCAAACTGGAAAAATCATAAGCAGAGAAGAAGGAAAATAAAAAATGCACAAGCTGATTTTAGCCATAATAGTGAAGACAGATGAAATTATAGAAGAAACCTGTAATCTGGTATAGAAGGCAATCTGGGAAATTAAAATACTAACATGAGTTACTAAAGTTAATTTGGAAGCTGAAATTTTTTATTTAAGGAAGGGAGTATAAAGATCCAGGAATAGAAGGGTTGATATATATTTATAAATGGTTAAATATATGTATGTATAATTTTATTTATAAAGCACCAATAAATTATGAAGTGCAGTACAGTTCAACAGTACAATTATAATACAGACATGGGAGAGTGCTTATCATAGTACAAGTGAAGTAAATTACAACCATACAGTCATAAAGATACAACAGGCCATCATTGAAACAAGAGGATCAAGATCCCTGCCCCATAGAGCTTACAATCTAAATCCAAAGTGTTCTTAAAATAGTAGCAAAGATGGCCACACATTAGAATTTGGTTGTAAATTTGTTTGTGTATGATTTGATTAATGAGTGATTTTTTTTTTTTGTGTTTTGTGAAATTAGAAAAAGATATTTCACAAAGTTCTTTTAGGTGTGCTTTTGAGTGCCTAGACCAGCCTGCAATATACACTGCTAGCAGTGGTTGGTACTTATCAGGAAAGCTGATGATTTGTGGTTTTCCAATTCACATGTATGCCCAAATTGCATACAATACTATCATTTCATTTGCAGACAGGATTATCAATTACTCAATAATGGATCTGTGTGTGAATAATGTAACTAATGAAGTCTTTGGGCCTTGTGAACAATGAAACAGTCCTAATCTTGTAATGTTCTTAGATGTAGTAGGAGATCCACCAAATACATCAAATAATTCTAGAAGCCATAAGGATGGGGTAATGCCGTCATTGTTAATGATGATATTTTCAGTTAGCTAATACATTTACAATTTCAAATCCACTTTTTTAATGTGTCTAACGCTTACTGATATAAAGGAAATGTAATGTCAGCTGTGGTTTCTGGAGATATTAAATCCAGCCCGCATGCAATATACTCATGTAGGCATAGCTTAATAACACTATTAAACCAAATTCTCTTCACAAACTCACTGTTTACTTTTATACATAGTGAAGAGAACAAATGAACGGAATATGTGTTGAATGTGTCGCTTTTTCTGATTGGGTAAGTGCCTGAAATAATTAAATAGAGAATTGATTTTTTTTTTGCTGGTAATAATTTTAGCTTTTCAGTAAATATAAATAGATTTATACAAAATATTTTTTAAGGAATTATATAAGAAAAAAATATATACAATTATGTAGCTTGTGAAACAATATTTTTAAAAGGCTGTATTTACTGTATATGTAATGAACAATGTAATCAATTCATGATATTGTTGAAGCAATACACAGTTAATAGATTAAGAGGCTATGTATTACCTTGGCAAATTACTCCCGCTCTTTCATGTGTACCACAAAAGCCTGAATTCTTCAGTGTACAGTTGTCCAAGGTTGTCTCATTTCCTTCACAGCTAATAAATGATATGGCCACTGGTGCTTCATCATCCGCGCTGTATCTACAGGATCATAAATACAACTGCCTTTTCAATTACCCTCCTATGAAAAGTATGCATCCCAGCATTATCATGGGAGGTATTAGCAGAGGTGACACAGGTTCATGTACTGCATAAACAGAGTTTGCTACTAGAGGAAAAAACCTATAGAAGAGGAAGCCATTACCATGTAGGGATATAATGTTGTGCAGGATCCCACTAAATCATGTCATCTTATGACCATGATAAACACATTCTTCTGGGTGGTATAAACACTGTTCTTTTGTATGGTTACACACAAAAATCCATGGCATAGCACATATATGTAGCACTGTATATAGGATTGATGCTGCCCTAGAGAACTCCACCACAACTCCCCACCAATGGAACAACGCAGTTGAAGTGCATCACCTCTGCAAATGTGAAGCCTCCCTGCTGCCCTGCTTCTGCTCCCTCAAAAGGTACTGCCCTAGCACTGGCCTATGGGTGCCTAGGGAGAAATATAGCCATGCACATATATTGTTAGAAAGGTAAATTTAAAATATAATTTAGTGACAATAACATTTCCATATTTACTCTGGTCCCATACCTTGTAGCTACTGCAGGGCCAGAATACCCGAGTTGACGACATACGACTTGTGCATCCTTCTCAGTCCACTGTTTTGCACATATTTTACCCCATATTGCCTGGTACTCAACTTCAACCATTCCCTCATATATGCTCCTTCCTTTAAACAGCCGTAAGCCTTCTAAACAAATTGCACATATTTAGAAAATATTGCAGTAAAAAAGTTCACTTCCTTAAATGAAACATGGTGCAGATCCATTGCTTGTGTTTGTAAGTAAAAAAAAAATTGGAAGTCTATGGAGCAAGTGCATAAATTTAGTAAATAAATCCTTAACTGGGAATGCTAGCCTATAGAATTGGTTTCTCTGCAAGTTTGTGTCTTTTACTGGATAAAGATATAAATGGATAACCTCAATTGACATAGAAAGTTCTGATCCTTCAGTGTCCCTTTAAAGGTCTTTGTAAATATTCATTAATAGCTAAAAAAACTACATGCCTCTGGACCCCAGTTCAGGATCCACACTAGGGCCACCTAGCTTCACCAGTACTGCCACCTGCCCCTGGGTGCAGGCCCGGTTGCAAATGCAACTGCTGAAACCCCTATAGTTACAGTATGCCCTCATTCATGAACTGCAGTAATGTAGGTTACAGGTGTAACGGTATTTACCTCGGTCTCGGGCCTTCCTGGCGTTCCAGTGCTGGCA